>OY292543.1:686389-816824 GCA_958496365.1 Subacronicta megacephala | reverse complement strand
GGAGAAGAAAGGCGACTGAAGGAGGAATTGGGCTTTCGATAAACATTAGATCGCATAAAATTTCGGATAGAGAAAACGGGATGGTAGACATTTGCACAGCAGTGGGACGAATAATAATAATGATTATATTTTTTTTTATTTAATTATTTATTTGTTACCTGTGTTACCAAATGCTGAAATCTTCTTTCACAAAGTGAAACTAACTGTAGTTTGTATTCCACGTTACCGAACCTGGGCTCGGGCGGCAGACTACCATACACTTCGTCCCCCGAGTCATCAGGCTCGGACGTCCTAAAAAAGATAAGTAAAATTTTAATATTCCAAAAAAAAAAAGAGTTCTTCATACACTAATATTTCTTAAATATCTTCGACATTACTAGGTGAGCTACACAGAAACTGATGAGCAAAAATCTCACGTTGAAAAAAATATACTGTTTTGTGAGAACAAATCTCACAAGGCAATAAAATTATCAGAAGTAATTACATAAGCGATCAGTCGTGAGAAAAACAGTGCTCCATTTTAATCCAGACTTACAGTCATAAATAAGTGTAAAAGTTACTGCGTTTTGTAAGCAAAAATCTCACATTAAATAACCATTCCTAAACCTTACCTTTAATTTTCACTATTATAAATTTTATTATACATTATGTCCTCTAGAACTAGGCGACTTCAACTCATATATGGTCAGCAAAAACTTAGCCAAAGAGCAAACAAAATGACAAAACTACTCCGCGTCAAAAACTCAGAAGTCAAAGGCTTGGCTGTTCAAGACATTTATATTTTTGACATAAGTGAGAAAAAATCTCACACCAAAAAATACTTACGAATCGTCAATGTACTCCTCCATATCGTCAGAACTATAGAAAAAATCATTTTCCAAATCATTCGAATCGAAATCACCAGCGAGATACATGTCATCTTTTAAAATAACCTTCTCTAGTTTATCGATAACATTATACACATCCCTATCGGTATATTCATCGATACCGGAGACTTCATTACGTTTGTTTTTAAAGTCATTTTTTAAATCATTAACGTTTTTCCCTATTTTATTGTCACATATATTTTGTACTGAGAGTTGGTTGTTCCATTTCTTTGTATTTGAATCGGGCATGTTAGGATCTGCCCAGGCAGAATTCGCCACATCTTTTGCTGGAGATATTTTGTTCTTTTTTCTTCTACATTTCCGACCTGAGTTTCTGCGTTTAGGCTTTTTGTCTGGATCTGTTTTTGTGTCTGGAAGTTTACAGAAAAAAACCTATTTTATGAGAAAAAAAAATTCGCGCCCAACTTTTAGCCATAATGTAAGCACATTACACACAGTGGTACCAACCCAAACATTCTATCAACAGAGTTACCAACTTAAGAATAAAAACAACTTAAGAATGAAAACTCACCGTCATCCTTCTTGTTAATCTCGATAAAGTTTTCAATATAACTAACGTCTTTCACTAAGAGATCGGTGCTGAGATCTGGTTCACATAAGAATGAAGATTCTTCTGGCAAAGTTTCGTTCTTCACAGTTGATTTGCGACCTCTTCTGCGACCTAAGAAATTGAAGAATTCAAAGGAAACTTGTAAAGTCTTGATAGTTCAAATAAAGTTCCATAGATGTCGCTAACGGTGCATTTTTAAAGTCTTGGTAGTTCAAATAAACTTCCATAGGTGTCGCTACCGGTACTAATTCGCTATTACAGTTCATTTAAAACGCAAAATATATAAATTACATAACATACTGTCACAAAAATGAAAAATAGAGGATTCCAGATAATAGATTTTAATACTCAATTGTGAATAAGTCATTGTTGGTGTTGCTGTCAAATTTCTCCAAATTATTTTAAACCTTAAATTGTTGAAGATAAAGTTCAAAATCAACTGAGAAAATTTGACATTTTGTGGTAACTTGACTTAACTTGTAACTTGTACCTAGAATGTGGTTTACAAAAAAATTTGAATGAATGAATGATTTTGTCCCCTTCGATCACTTACCTTTAGGTATCTCTGGTTTCTTCTTGACCGTATCCTGTTCCGGTTTGTGTCTCTTTTTATTCTTCTGTTTGTTCTGATTACCCTCAGAGGGGTCGAATAGACTAAAAAATGAATCCATTGTTCTGTAACAATAGATAAAACGTAATTATTTTCTATACTAATATAATAAAGCTAGTAGTAGTTAGTATTAATAATTAATTATCACGCGCTTAAACGGTGAAGGAAAACATCGTGAGGAAACCTGCATGCCTGAGAGATTTTCTTGACGGCATGTGAAGTCTGCCAACCCGCAGTAGGCTAGCGTGGCGGACTATAGCCTAATCCCTCTCGTACTGAGAGGAGACCCGTGCCCAGCAGTGGGACAATGTAATGGGTTGATGATGATGATGATAATAAAGCTGAAGCAGAGGTGTATTGTAGTCGGAGCGACTCTCCCCGAGTGGCACTTTTAGGGGGCGGCAAATTTCACAATAAATCTTATAATATGAATCTATCAATCGTGAATAAGTTATTGTTGATGTCGCAATTCCTACTGCCATGTACCTAGAATGTGTTATAGCCGAATAATTTGCAAAAAAACAAGAAAAGATTGAATTTCGCGCCCAAGGCTGACGCTTCAGCCTTAAGCATTTTATCCCGTCCCTACACGGGGAAATATAGAAATTAATTTGTTTATCTCTGAGTCGCAATTATGTAGGTAATTCAATGTGTAAATATATACACGGGCGAGCAGAATCGTGCCAAAATAACATACCTAGGTTATCTTTAGCGCAAGCATAATCTAATATTTTGCGGGCTATGTACTGAATAAATACAGTAGAACCACTGAAATTAAACTAGTTTTTCCAGTCAAGGACATTTATTTCTCTAAATAAGAATACGTTCTTTCATTTAGAGAAACTTAAGTACAGGCACATCAAGTTATACAAAACTGTCAAATTTTCTCCAAATGATTTTATACCTTACTAGCTTTCCGCCCACGGCTTCGCCCGCGTGGTTTATTGGCTTTTCTATACTAAAATATGTATGTATTATACATATAAACCTTCCTCTTGAATCACTCTATCTATTAAAAAAAACCGCATCAAAATCCGTTGCTTAGTTTCAAAGATTTAAGCATACAAAGGGACATAGGGACAGAGAAAGCGACTTTGTTTTATACTATGTAGTGATAGTGATATTGTCGACGATAAAGTTCAAAATCAACAGAGAAAATTTGACATTTTGTGGTTACTTGATGTGCTAGCCACCGTACCTACTTACTTTATTAAATTAACATTATATGTATATGTAAATAGATCTTTTAAAGAAACATTTACAAGTCAAGTTTTAAATATTTGCGCCGACATTTTCTTTCTAACGACCTCGTAGAATAAAAGCCAAACCCAACTCAGAGAATGATGGGCTCTCTTATAGTCCTGCAGCGACATCTAGCGCGCTACATAGCAACTACGTCGAGCAAATCCTGAATCGCGCAAGCTAAGTTTACCGCGACTCGCATATATACAACCGCCTGACATCAACCGTCGGGCCGTAACCCGCCAGGCAAAACACCCGCCTGGTTGAAGGATCCTCTCTTTGGTTGGAGGGGCAACACATCTCGCCTCTCTACAGTCCTATACGAGTTTTACAATGTAGGGCAATGTCTGAACAGGCCTTTTGAAGAAAGAGCCATAGCAGTTTTGAGTTGACCTGTCCTAACTGACGGCATGCATACATGAGTCATCGTCTAGCTCAACCATTATTTAGGGAGCTCGAGACACGTCGCACGGCGATACTAAGTCAGCAAGACATTCAATAAGAATTATCTATGAAACAATACCAATTATTGGCAGTTAATCGACTTAAGAAAATTCAAAAAGGTTGTGCGCATTGCTACGCATCAAGCTATGAAAAACAACTGTAGGCTGGCCTTAAATTGTGTGGAAAACCTTTACAATGAGAGGTCAATCTAAACTGGTTTTGTATAGCTTGATATGTAGCCGTGTGTACGTTTGGAGATTATTTTTATTTATATTTATTAAACTACCTGACCTGGCGATCTTCGTACGCACGGCTACACATCAAGCTACACAAAACCAGTTTACGCTGGACTCTTACTGTATGGGCAGCTTATACAATACGAGATCAGCTTAAACTGGATTTTTATAGGTTGACCTGTAGCCGTGTGTACGTTCGTTTCATATTATTATGAGATTAAAAAAAAACTTTTCTACTTTTTTCTTTTCTTTTACAAACCTTGTCCTGACAATAACGGACACAAAAAAAGGATTATCTAATTTGTTGCAGTCGTTCGGAACTAATGCGCGTATACATTTTAGCACAGCATTTTAGCGATTCATGCATGTTAATAAAACAGCCGTTGGTTTTCTATACTTCTCTACAATGTGGTACAATATTAACATTTTTACGACAGGTCATTCACTCTCTTTTTTTTAATTTATCAAACGACCTCGATCTTGTCTAAAAAGATTCTATATGTAAATAAACAACTTAATTTGCAACTGTGCTATCGGTGACATCGTTTACTTCTTCACCAACCTCGGCGAACGTACCGCAACCAAATTGCGGATGTTCTTAAAAAGGCCAGGTTCCGAGCACCCTAAACCGACGGTCATGCATGAAGAGATTAATGAATGTAGATGAAACGAAAGTATGCCAGGATCGTAGCAAGTGGAAATCTATAGTCTCCATGAATCCATGGAAGCTTGTAAGACCAGGGGTATAACTCAGTGGCGCGGATCCCGAATTTGCCGCCCCTTAATTTTTTAAATGAATAACAAAAAATGTAGGGCATGATAAAACTAAACTGAAAAGTAAACAAATGTTCACTATAAAAAAAAAGTAAAATTCATTGTTGATACTGTATTTTATTCCACAACGAAACAATCATAAGATACTTGTTTTTTTAAATATTTTTTGACCACCTGTGAAATGCCGCCCCCGCCAAAGTGCCGCCCGGTGCGGACCGCACCCCCCCCCCCCCCCACGCTACGCCACTGGTATAACTCACGCGTTGCCGACACTGAAGGTGTCGTTTGATCCTAGGCTCAAGGTTTGATCTCTTCACCATATTTTTCTACACCTTATAAGCGACTGCCTCATTAGTCTGGTGGTCCTAAGCACGACTGCAATGCTAGAGGTCCTGGGCTCGATCCCCAGGTCGAGCAAAGTGTTATTAGGGTTTTCTATCTAAGCGGCGGTAGCCTAATGGCTATGGCGTCGGACTTGTGATCATGTGGTTGCCGGTTCGAAACTCACCCATTGCACTACCGACGTGAACCCACTCGTAATACAAGCGTTTCGCTTAGTACGAGGGGTTAACAGGATTACTAGTAATGTGCGACCCACATTGCTAGTAAGCTTTTTTTTAAAAAAAAAAAAAAAAAAAAAAAAGGGTTTTCTATGAAATTCTCAGTAGCAGCTCGGGGTCTGGATTTGTGCCCAGTTAATGGCAATAGACTCGCCCCCTATTACATGGGACCTGAACATACCGGCAAAGTGTGGGTGTAAATTTTAGTACACCTCCGCCTAACCCTTCTGGGAATACAGGCGTGATGTTATAATGGTACGTATAAGCGAGTGATAATTAATTATTTAAACGCATATGACATAGTTTACTTAAAACTAATATATCTTGAGAATTTCACCGACCGCTATCGTTAAAATTTTGTTGCGACCTGATTTTAATTTCTTTTACTATACAATATTAAATTAGTAATATGTCTGTTGAGTGTAGTAATCTTAAGCGTGGTTTTTGAGCGAGGTGTCCAGAGTTCGATTGTCAGCTGAAATTCTTGTTTGGACTTATTCACAATTGAGTACTAAAAATGTTGCTTAAAAAGCGTTCCTGAAGCAGATAGTACTGTAAATTGTTAATTTTGGCTGAATTGTACTGTATTTTACACCAAAATTTCTACGATATCGAATTTTAAGCAAGTTTTTATACTCAATCGTGAATAAGTTATTGTTGATGTCGCAATTTCTACTGCCATGTACCTAGAATAAGTTATATAAACAAACAATTTGCGAAATACCAAAAAAAGATGAATTGAATGAAAGAAGAAAGAGAGACAAAATAATTGTAAAGTAACACGCAAACAGCTGATTTCTAATTTTAGTTTACTCCCCAGATAAACAATGAAGTTAAAATAAGAATAAAATTCTATCTGTGGCAATTTTTTTCACAAAGTTGGCAACAGTGTGACATTAAAATTGGCGGGAATTTGGCAAACTTTGTTGTTGTTGACGCGCGCACCGAATTTTTTTGATCTAAAATAATAAGGAGAGTGCCAAATTGAATTAAATACTATTATTATATTTTTCTAGTGTATAAATAGACTAGACTAAAGATGGCAAAGACAGTAGCTTGCAGGTTTAATTAAATTCTGGAATGAGATAATATTGTGCGCGCAAAATGACAAACAAACAAAACCAAAAGGTATCGATAAAATTCAGTACAGTTTGCTAGAAATAACTGTGCTTACCTGAAGTTATTCGTTCCGAAATACCGCGCAAATAAAATCGTTTAATTAAGTGTTTTTATACAGAAATATCGAAATTAATAAAGAAAATAATCACAAATGTGGAAGTATAAGACCCCAATTGTATTTACGCTGACTCTTTCTATCGATTAAAAAAAATTAAACCACCTTCAAAAAATAATAAAATAATTTTGTCTAAAACAGTTTGGGAAGTCGGTGACTTATATTTGAGTGGTTCTTTTGTTTTCGCCACTGACTTCCCAAACTGTTTTAGTTTTTTTTTTTTTTTTGAAGGCGATTTAACGTTTTTGTTAAAAGTAATTTCATTTTTTAAAGCTTTGTTTATAAGAACTTGTTAGCCAACTAAACGCATTGCTCCAATAAGACCGCAATGTTTCAGAGTAAATGATAATATCATTGATGTAAACAATTTTTAGATTTTTGTTGATATTTTTAAAACTGCTCAACTGATTTCGATCAAATTTTAACGGGACCACCTCTGAAGTATGACCTAACCAACAAAAAATAATCATTAAAATTTATCAACAATTGGCGGAGATATTGCGTAGCAAACATAAAAAAAAACAGATGAATTGAGAACCTCCTCCTTTTTGAAGTCGGTTGAAAATGTACCACTGCCAATTTACCAGTTATTTCCTTAAACTGTAAGTGTGTACCTATGTGTTATTTTTATTTCAAAACGCGTTACATATAAAAATATCTAACTATTCCCCGTTTTTGACCCTTTCAAGTCGTGCATATGCTAAATGATAGATGAGACATCAAGAACAAAATTGTAATAGTTATGATTAGGACACCTACAATAAATATAAGGAAAACATTTTTTTTTTTTTTTTTTTAAAAAAAAGCTTACTAGCCATGTGGGTCACACATTACTAGTATTCTTGTTAACCCCTCGTGCTAAGCTAAATGCTTGTGTTACGAGTGGGTTCACGTCGGTAGTTAAATGGGTGGGGTTCGAACCGGCAACCACATGATCGCAAGTCCGACGCCCTATCCATTAGGCTACCGCCGCTTAATTAATATATTATAACATTAATAATTTTTTACCTATTGCGCAATAGTAATAAAAACAGGAAAACCACTTCTGACATATATTCTGTTGTACAGTCGCCAGCAGGTCAAGGTATACAAAACTGTCAAATTTCTCCAAATGATTTTAAACCTTAAATTGTTGAAGATAAAGTTGAAAATCTACTGAGAAAATTTGACATTTTGTGGTAACTTGATGTGCTGGCCGCCGTTCTAATAGTGTGAATTCAATCGGGAAAAACCAATACACCTATTTTTATGAAGGATCACAAACAGTAATTTGAATTTCCTTTATTTAAAAATATCCAGCAACATAACTAACATACTATCACGCCTGTATTCCCCCTACGGTAAAGCAGAGGTGTACTAATGTACCCCCACAGTTAACCAATATGTTTTGGTCCCAAGTAGGCTATTGTCATTAACTGGACAAAATTTAAAAACCCTGAGCAGCTACTGCAAATTACGTAGAAGGACTCAATAACACTTTGCTTCACCTGGGAATCGAACCCAATACCTCTGGCGTAGCAGTCAAGTTAAGGACCACTAGATTAATGAGGCAGTCCAATGGATTTATCCCTTTTACATAAATTATATTTATCATGCACAAAAACAAACAAAGGAGGTTGTCTGATCAATTGCCAATAATATTTATGTACTTAAAACTATTTTATCAGTTTGCTGCAAATATACTGTCTGATATCATAATTATGATGTAGATTATATACTTAATTATCTTTTTACAATGTCAAGGATGTTAAGGTGTCCATAAATAAATAACTACCTAATAACATTGAGGTATAAAGTACATTGGTATGTACAGTCGCTAGCACATCAGGTTTTAAACCTTAAATTGTTGGTTATTAAGTTCAAAATCAACTGAGAATATTTGGCATTTTGTGGTATTTTTTTTATTAATGTGGTGGCCACACAGCAAGCTATACAGGTGCACTACAAAAATCTAATCTATGAAAGAATTAATAAATAATTATTATTGTAGCCCATTTTGTCCCAGTGCTGTAGCCCGATTCACATAATTAAAACCATAGCAATGTCGCAGAGACTTAATTGTTGAAAAAGTTTTGAACATGGGACCTTGACATACCAGCGAACTGTGGGTGTTCATTAAGTACACCTTTGCCTAACCCTTCGGAGAATACAGGAATTTTTTTAAGCCTGCCAGGAGAATTTATTAAAAAAATTAGAAAATACTTCCTAATACTTTGACATCTGTCAACCCTTAGCTTACTGCTAATAAAGGGCAAGTCTATTACATACATACATATTGTCACGCCTGTCTCCCATGGGGGTAGGCAGAGACTATAGATTTCCACTTGCTACGATCCTGGCACACTACTTTCGCTTCATCTACATTCATTAATCTCTTCATACATGACCGTCGGTTTAGGGTGCTCGGAACCTGGCCTTTTTTAAGAACATCTGCAATTTGGTTGTGGTACGTTTGCCGAGGTCTTCCCCTTCCAACTCGTCCATCCATACTCACCATACATACTTGTTTCGTCAGTCTCCGTTCATCCATTCCCCCTACATGACCAAACCATCTTAACATACCTTTCTCAATCTACATGGCCATCTTACTCTATACGCAGATGACACATGCTTATTTTATTTCGGACCTTCCATTCATGATTTAGTTTCCCAGGCTCAAGACGATTTAAACACCCTTTTCTCATGGTTTCAATATAACTTATTAACTATTAATATTTCTAAAACGTGCTATATCTTGTTTAAAGCAAAAAATAAAATAGTACCTCCGCATACTCCATTAATTATTAATAATATACCCTTACAGCAAAAATCTTGTGAAACATATCTTGGCTTAAGAATGGATAGTTCTCTTTCATGGACTGTTCACTTGGATCATATAAAAACAAAGCTTACGTCATTACTTGGATCCCTCCGAAACATAGTTCGATGTATTCCACATAGATTGCGCCACACCATCTATAACGCCTTAGTAAAACCTCACCTATTATATCTGATTGAAATATGGGGCAGCGCGGCCAAGACGAAGCTAGCAAGTCTCCAAGTTGCACAAAACAAATAAATAAAAATGATATTTAACTACCCATATTTAACGTCGACAAGCAAAATTTATGAAGAAACCAAAATAATGAACATTAGACAGTTATATATCTACAGTACATGTATTTTTATTCGTAAGGCACTCAACAAAAGTATACAGACTAATTTATCGTTTACTAAAGTGAAACAAATAACCCAACGTAGCAGCCGCCGAGCTAGTTTTTTGATTTTGCCGAAGATGCGAACTAAGTTTGGCAAAAAAAATTTAACATTTGAAGGAGCACAATTGTACAACAAAATACCCTCATGTATTAAAAGATTACATTCATTCAAAGCATTCAAAACCCTATTAGCGGAATATTTGATCACAAATAATACCCTTCCTAAAATCTGAGTGCATTGGATGGGTGTACCTAATATCATAGTTAATAGCTACTGTGACGCCTGTGACGAACTTTAATTATAATTTATTCTAAGCATTGTTCTCATGTAAGTGACTTTGTGTCTTCTTTGAGAATAAATATCTTTAAACCTAAACCTAATCCTTGTTACTACATCTTTTTTCTATTGCAATTGCAAATACAAACTCTAAGCTGCTACTGAGAATTTTAAAGAAAAAAAACTGCTCAACTTATGTTTTGAATCAATTTACAATCACTGGACCCATGTGGCATCTAGTTATGAAATATCCATGACAACAAAAATATTTAGAAATGAGTCATTCAATTATATCAGTTTTATAAAATTGTGCAATACTTGATTGTACATAAGAATTGCTTTAGCAATTAATTATGTGTTGGAAGCATTACTCAACATTTTACTAATTTAATATTGGAACTTGGGAAAAAAATAAATTAAGCGTAATAAATAAAGCATAACATTATTATTAATTCTAAATTAATAAAGTTAATAACAATTTTTTTACTTGTCAAGAAATTAGATGTATTTTTCCAGTTTGTGTTAATTGTTGACTTTGTCAGATAAGAGTTTTGATTGATACTTGAACTAACTTCTAATGTATCTTCCTTGTTCATTTGTATGTAAGCGTGTAGGTATTTTTTAACATGACTGTATTAATTAAAAATTTCAGGGGTCTGTAATTTCCTAGATTCACAAAAAATATATATCTGCAATGTTCTTATTGTAATAGAATATGAAACATCATTTCATGTTAAAAGTAGAACAATTGCCTTTCTTTTATGCAACAATTACATTCACCTCTGTTTCTCATCCAATTCTCAAGGTCTTTTCAAAGATACCGAGAATATCGCGCGAAAAGAACCCAAATAAAACCAAGAGTACATGACATTAAAAAGAAGCCAATCAATCATTAAAAAATTAAAAACTAATTCGAAATTTGGGTCAGAGAGTAGCCTTAGTTTGTATTTTTTTATGTTATATTTTTTTTATAATTTGCGATTTATATAGTAAAGGTACTCACATTAAACAGCTGTTAAATCCACAAGGTCACTGTTTCACTAGCTTGTTGCCAACGCAAGCTTAGATACTATTGTGAGTCAACAAACATCACAAACAAGGAACACCGCCAAATTATTTATAGTGACGTAAATTAACGATTTGTTACAACTGAATAAATATTATTGTTACACACGAACAGTGTAGCGTCGGACTCTACACGATTATACGAAACGAAACGTCATAAAATAAGAACAAAATGTTATTAAATAGAAACTGTTATAAAGCTGTTGTTTTAATTCCGATAAGATAATTTCGTTATGGTTGCGAAAATTTCGTCATGAATTTTACTCACTAGACATTTTGACATTTTACAACCATATTATCAATTGTTTTTCATATGGCAACTGGAAAAGGATTCTTTGAATATTCGAAACGTTCAGAATCGGTATACCTGCTTTCTGCTCACCTATTTTAAATAATCATCAGAGACTTGATAATGTGGGATATAATACGGAGACTCATAAAATCATTCAACGGGATTTATATGAATTCTTTAGGTAAATTTAAATTGAGAATTGGTTTGCACTTTGATTAAATTGTTTCAAAAATAATCCAGAACAGAGTTTTAGAACGTATCGTACGAACGAACATAAATATGTTGCCAATGCCATTTTAAAATGTAACTTTTATAGAGCTAGCTTTAGATAACATTGATGAACATACAATATTGGTACATACCTAAAATCGATTAGAAAAGACGGTAGGACACTAAATAAGTAAGATCTTTCGATTACATTTCTAGCATTAGATTAATTATTGGTGTGCATCAGAATGGCGGGTGTATGACTACAGATGGCCATGCGATATGCGTGTGAGGAATTTACGAGCAATGTACCGAATGTAATCCATTATACTTTTGACTTGTGATATCAATTTGTACCAATTGTAAACTGGATACTGGCCTTCAAGGCTTCAATATCATAATTCAGGGCTAAGCTAAAATAATACAAACGGTTGCATTAAAAGTTCTATGCTAAAAATTTTTTAAATTAATATTCTTTGCAGTAACAATAAAAAATACCTTAATTAGGTATGCTACTTTATGTCATGTCATTGTTAAATATTTACAATAATAATTAACGGAGATGTTATAAGTAGCTTCATGAACAGAAAATTATTTCAGACTGACAGAATTGGCACAACTGACACTTTGATTGGCGGGAAGTCCAAACCAAAAGACACCGATCAGTTAGGTTAGGTGTGAAATTAGAATTTGTTTTACGGAAAATACCTGAAAAATGTCTATACAAGTGGAAAATAACTTAAAAAACGATGATAATAAGGAATTATTTGAACAGAAAGCTCATTACGTGCCATGTAAGATTGAAGACGACGGTCCTGCGAACGTTCAAAAGTATTTTGAACCTTACATTTTTGACAATAATGGAGGTAAATAAACACTTTTAGAATGCAGTTTTACACAATATAACTTAAGTGCAGAGCTCTATGGACCGCTGATTCACTTATCACTCCAAAATTATGAGATCTGATACAAAAGGTAACCTATTGTATGTATGCTAGTTTCCAAGGAGTTTATCTACATCACAATTTACCAACAGACGGACAGAGTTATTCATAGATCTCTTAAATTAAAAATATCAACACCGCAACAAACACTTGAAACTGCAATTTTTTAATTTAAATTTAATTTTCTTTCCAAAAGGATCTAAGGTTACTCTGACCGAAAAATATTTTCTAAAGGTAATTTTTGAAGACTGCCCCATTAACCTAAGCGCGGCTGCTACGTAAGAGGTAGCAAAGTGTTATTGGGTTTTTCTATGAAATTCTCAGTAGCAGCTCAGAGTCTGGATTTGTGCCCGTTTAATGGCAATAGGCTTGCTCCCTATTAGTGACCTAAATAACATGTAGTGTGGGTTACATTAAGTATGACTCTGCCTAACCCTTCAGGGAATACAACAACAATAACGGCAACATTGGGCGCTTGTCGGTCTTTCTCGAGGAGTTGGGGTGGTTTGAATGAACCCAACATCTTCCCAACCACAAGCAAGATATGCGCTGAGTCGAGGAGTTGCAGAGAATAGCCTGCTATACCATACCACCATCTCGGCTCTCAATATTACCATGGTTTTATTGATCTTTCAGAATTATCTGCATCATTCCGTGGATACCCGCTTGATGGTACAAAGATGAGCTTGCCCGAGGGTTATAGGGCTGTTGTAGTGACTGAAGCTAAGAGGCCACTCGCTGAAGATGCTGAGAGAAAGTTCCAGGTAAGTTAATAAGCAAGTGCCAAACACAACAGCATGTAACCTGCTACTTGACGTTGATATTCTGTGGGAGGGTAGTACTTCCCCGGTTGTGCGGATGCATTCATGCTGGCATGTAGACAAACCGGCGAGGCACTACTACTACTAAATTTAGTTGTTATAAATAAATCAATCAAAAAGTTAAGTTAATACATGTGTTGTCTTCAGGTCGTTGGTGGTTTTAAAGAGTTCACATATTGGAACTGGGATAAGAAGCCGTCTAAAAACGACAATATGGTGAAGGCATTGGATTGGATAGATATGAGTGAAGCTGTGAGTACCTTTTTTAATAGGTCAAGTTCAAATTGTTTTAAGCTTATTTCGGGTGCCCGTTGGACGTATAAATAATTTATTTAATGTGTGGAGTTGAACTGGGGTTAGTAGCCGTAGGTGTCTAGAGAGGTAAGTATCACATTTTATGCGCGTTACTGAAATATACGGAGACAGGGATCATCAACCCATTAACTTAACCGTCCCACTGCTGGGCAGGATTCAGCAGAGTCAGGATCAGAATTAGGCGAGGTATAAATCCACCACGCTGGCCTCATGCAGGTTGGCAGACTTGGCATGCTGATTTACCCAGGATTCAAAGTCAAAACCTTGGCAGTCCAATAGGGGGCTTCGCCCACTTGGAGTTTACGTTTCATTCTACAGGATAATATTAAGTACTGTCTACTAGCTTTTGCCCGCGCCATTGTCCGCGTGGAATAGATTGTTACCAATCCTCTGGGAATTTTCCAAAATATCATTATAAATTAAAGCCTATATGTTATTCCGATGTATTAACAATAATACTGTAAAGTTTCACCAAAATCCGTTCAGTAGTTTTTGCGTGAAAGAGAAAACAGTCAATCAATCCATCCTTCCTTACAAACGTTCACGTTTATTTTTATGTTATCAACCGTGATCGTCCCATTGCAGGGCAAAGGCCTCCCTTTCCTTCTTCCATTTGTCCCGGTTGAGAGCCTTCAGCATTCAACCCACGCAGTAAGAGTCAAGCTCATCCCGCCGTCTCATTCTGAGTCTACCGCGATGTCTTCTGGTATTCTGTGGCATCCACATTGTCAACTACGCCTTATCTTGTCATTCGAGCTTTCGCTAGCTCGATAGCTCGACTGACAAGATAAGGCGTAGTTTCGGTATACGTGTGTGCGTGTAATTGTGTGTTGTACACGGCTAGGCGTAGTTTTAGCCGGCCTCACTTCTTTGTTCGCAAAGTTCCATCATAACTTTTTATTTGGTCTGATTTTTTGTACGGTACCAAAAAGTTGATCCTATGGAGAAGAATCCGGCAAGAGTATAGCTCTATAGTAGGGAAATTCCTCATGGGAATATGTACCACCTGGGGAGGCGGTAGGGTATGTCGGATTCATCATCATCATCATCATCATCATCAGCCCATACTCGTCCACTGCTGGACGTAGGCCTCTCCTAGTGAACGCCACAGAGCCCGATCTTCGGCTCTCCTCATCCAGTCACTGCCAGCTGCCTTCCACAAGTCGTCACTCCACCTGGCCGGCGGGCACCCTACACTATGTTTGCCTAGACGCGGTCTCCACTCGAGAACTCGCTTGCTCCAGCGTTTGTCAGTTCTCCGACAGATGTCCGAGTCGTACCAATTAAACACCACACTTCTCTTAGGGACCGTCCATTTATACCGTGACGCTCAAGAGACCGTTTTTTTTATGGGACAATTCGGCAAACGAGCAGACGCGCTACCTGATGGTAAGTAGTCATCGCCGCCCATGGACATCTGAAAAACTAAAAGAGTTGCAGATGCGTTGACGAGCCTATTTAAGGAAAAGGGAGGGGAAGGAGAAGAGAAGGAACGGGATTGAGGGAGGAATTGGGTCTGCGGCGACCACACTCTCCGTAAGAAACTCAACAGTATGCATACTGCATAATATGTGCAGTGATAGCCTTGTGATATGACCATTGGACTGCCAAGTCAATGGTCTCGAGATCGAATCCAGGGCGCATCTCTGTCTTTTCGAAGTCATGTGCGTATTAATAATTAATTATCACGCGCTTAAACGGTGAAGGAAAACATCGTGAGGAAACCTGCATGCCTAAGAGATTTTCTCGACGGCGTGTGAAGTCTGTCAACCCGCAGTAGGCTAGCGTGGTGGACTATAGCCTAATCCCTCTCGTACTGAGAGGAGACCCGTGCCCAGCAGTGGAACAATGTAATGGGTTGGTGATGATGCATACTGCTGCTTCACGTCGATATTCTGTGGGAGGGTAGTACTTCCCCAGTCGTGCCGACACATTCATGCTGGCATGTAGACGTGCCAGCGAGACACTACTACAACTGTAGTGAGTTAAGATTTAAATTTCTAATTCAATATTTTTTCTTGTTGTTTTTCTTTTTCAGATACATGGAGACTGACTTGTAATATAAGATAAGAATTTTCTACTATTAACTATCTATAAGGCATAAAAAAATCAAATAAAAAGCACAAAATATCAACATGAAAGTAATTTATTTAAATAAAACAACTTCTCTTTAACTTAAATGTTTCCATACTGATTCGGGCTTTTTATTATTAAGTTATTGCTACCCTCAAATCGGTATGGAATTTTTTAATCTAACTTACTTTTTAAACTTACGACAACATGCATTAGAACTACCCACATTTGGCGCCATTCATTAATTAATAAAGACAATTTTTTCTAGTTCTTGACACATTTGGTTTGTTATATTTTAAAGCTTCGTTGAAAAAGAATTTAATTTTTTAGTAAAAAAAAAACTTTTTTAAGATCGGTTATTCTGTAGATAGGCAGGTATTTTTATTTTTTATTTTTACTTCTTCAGAAAACTTACAGCTTATATACAGATGATAAAAGTAATAGTTAAAGAAGGCCAATTATAAGTTTTCACAGATAGATTATGGGCGTGTGTCGAGAATATGCAAGATAGTATAAAATTATGAATGTATTTTGAAATGATGTAGAAGTGTAATAATAAATCTGTTACATAATCTAGACTCACGCTTTACAATAGAAAAGGTAGACAGCAGGTAAATCACCGGAAAGCCAATAGAAGCAAAAGCACTCAAGAATTTTAACAAATATTTCAGGATTCGTTAAAGAAATAGTTACAAAATAACACAGTACAGTCACTTTCAAATATATCGGAGTAAAGAGATTGTTCATAATTATCTGAGGAACTAGAGAAATTAAACCATATCTCAGTGACATAAAGCATGTTTTAGAATGAACACTACACACGGTAGCTGTCATGCTAACATGCATTTTATCCCATTGAGATAAAGTTTAATTTCTCTAGTTGCTCAGATAATTATGAACAATCTGTTCGTTCGGATGTATTTAATGGTGACTGTACTTATATTTTTTTAACAATAACTTAAAAACATAATTTTTAGGTGTAATCTTAACTTGCGCATTTTTGTGTTATGTAAGAACTATCACTTCTTGTAAGAAAAAATATGACATGTTCGTCCCCCCTCCCCCCCTAAATACTCTTACGTAATAAAATGAATAGCGACTTTTCAATCTATATGATGTTGTTTGGGCAATCAAACAACAGCTGGAAGCAGCTTCAAACCGGAACACAATAATATTATAGTCCGTTTCAAAATCTCGGCGACTGAATTGACACATGCCGAATGTCAAGTTTACAAATACTGCTAACATTATTTGTAAATTTGACATTTAGCATGTGTCAATTCGGTCTCAGAGATTTTGAAACGGATTATAGTACATTTTTAGCTTAGAGGCAGAATGTGAACTCACGAAATTCAAAATTAGTTACAATTCGAAGGTATTTGAATAGCAAATCGACATAGCAATAATGTCTTCTCTCCTTTTTATTTCATTGAGAGACGTTAATACTAAAAAAATGGTAGACTTCGGACATTGCACTTGGTAATAAAAAAACACTTCATTTATCTACAATACTTAGGTATACATATACACCTTTTTCTCCCACGGCTGTAGGCAAAAACTACAGACTGCTATTTGCTACAATTCTTGCATACTTATTCCACATTACAAAAGCGGCGGTAGCCTAATGGCTAGGGCGTCAGACTTGCGATCATGTGGTTGCCGGTTCGAACCCCACCCATTGCACTACCGACGTGAACCCACTCGTAACACAAGCAATTAGCTTAGCACGAGGGGTTAACAAGAATACTAGTAATGTGTGGTCCACATTGCTAGTAAGCTTTTTTTAAATTAAAGAAAAGAACATTCATAGTACGCACGGCTACAAGCTATACAAAACCAGTTTACGCTGGCCTCTTATTGTATGGGAAACCTATACAATGCGAGATCAGCTTAAACTGTATTTGTATAGGTCGACCTGTAGCCGTGTGTACGGTGGCCAGCACATCAAAAAATGACAAATTTACTCAGTTGATTTTGAACTTAAGAGCTCTATTGAGCATTTCTCCATACAAACGCATTCTGCTGTTTTCTTCGTAGATAATGGCTCTAGAGCAATGATATTTTTCCAAAAAATCTAGGTCTAATTCATACAGCCCCTATTATTTCATTTAAAAAAAAAAAAAAATTCACAAGAAAATATGACAATTCAAAAACTCGAAAAAAAGTCCGTTTTTACCGTCATGTTCAGGCGACTATCAGACAATTTCGAAAAGCTTTTAATAAAAAATAAAATAATAGAAGCATAGACATGCTTTTCCTCTAAATTTTGATATACAAATTGTTTAGATCAATCCACTTTTGAAGAAGAAAACAGCAGAATACGAAACGTCTTTTGGTCAAGGTTTTTGTAGGTAAAATCATCCTAGCTGCAGTTGTCCTTTTCGCACTGTGCAGAAAGAGAATGGATGTGCAGCGCGACGGCAATAGTTTATTCAAATAACTATTTTTCAAATTCCTTAGGACTAGAGTCCCCTTTTAATTATGAACGTTTTAAGGTTTAAAATCATTTGGAGAAATTTGACAGTTTTGTATAACCTGATGTGCTGGCTGTACTAGCCTTAACTAGATGTATGACAGAGTAAATTGAAATAAAGGGTGGAAACATAGCACAACCGCTTCCTATGAATTCAGTACATTAGTGAATTAGTATTAGTGAATTATTTCGACGGTTATTTAAAAAAAAAACAGCTGTTCCATACATTTTGACTGTGTAGGTATTAAAATTTTGTAAGAAAAAGTGTTTTTTTTTAAATAACTGAGGAAAAATGTCAACGTAGGGGGTCCAGAATCATGTACTGAATTCATGGTAAGCGGTTGTGCGTCGATGCCCCTTCCACCCTATAGAGATATTTGATAAATTTTCTAGTTTTTCTTTTAGTTGTCTAATGTTTGATCTAGGCGTGCGATATAGGTATAGATTAGTATGTTTTACTCTATTTTTTTTATTGAGATCCCTCCAATCTCTTTCTCATTTGGTTTTTAATCTCAATCCTTTTCAGATGCTCTTTTTTGCTTATCAAAATTGCTCTAGTAAACGCTTGTTTCTTACATTTACCAGTTTTTTTGCGTATTACCCGGCTTTTTTCGATAATTGGTTCTTTCGTAGACTTATTTTTGTGTCTTTCTGTTTTCTGTGGCTCATCTATATTAGTTTCCGTATCATTAGATTGATCAATAATAATTTTATGCACTCCAAAATCAAATCGGTTTTCTAAGTCTTTGAAATCATTAACATTTTCTCTGCTCATTTTATTGAATATTTTGAGGAATTGCCAGAATTCTATATCACCGCCTTTTATGTTGTTTTTGTAGAAATCAATAAGTGCTTTGTCACATTTATGTTTATTTTTAACTGGATTAGGATCCGCAAAACGATTGGCAATTTTAGATTCGCCATTTTTACCAGCTACTTCTAGTTTCCCGGGCTCTTTATTACATTGACCGTTATTTATTTTATTTTTACTATTACCGACATATTTCCAATTTTTACTGCTACTACTTTCAGTACAATTTTTACTTTTACTGACACGTGTTCGTTTTTTACTATTACTTTTGCCATTTTTACCGCCTTTACCGTTAAGTATTTTATTTTTCCAAACTTTAGGCTTAAATATTTTAGGGTTGGCTTCGTGCCTTCTGTTATGCAATTTGAGCGCGCTTAGGGTTAAGCAAATCTTATCACAACCCTCACAAGGATACATCATCTTAACCCCTTTCTTCTTCCCTAAAACACTCAAACTTTTAATCCTCTCCAAATAAGTACTACCAACAAATTTCAAACTTTGATATTCCTCATCGGTAAATTCGGGTAATAAACAGTCATTGCTGATAGCAACCGCTTGCTTTTCAACCACCCAGTCATTTCCTTTTCTAACCAATTTCGTTGTACCCATAAACACATTTTTGGAAGCTCGATTTTGCTCGTCAATCTTCATTGAAGCTATTTTGTTAAGATTACTTATACTAGGAATGATTTCTAGGTCACAATTTTCGTCGATTTCGAAGACGTATTTCGATCCGTTCTGCGTTTCTCTCTCAGTTATCCTACTGTAAGGTATATCGAGCGTTATCTTATGAACTGCTTTAATATGTTTAGTTATTTGTAAGTTAGTGACATACCCGCAAAACGGGCATTTTTTTAGCATCTTATCGTTGCAAATGTCGAAATGGTTTCTGCAATGGCGTTTTAAGTCGAGTTTCGTTTTGAAGAGCTGCAAAAAATGGTTAAATATTATATTGGGTTGGTCCACACATTAAAAGCCATACAATAAACTATGTAGTTGGCTTAAATTTTGTATGGTCCCATAAAAAGTCTAACAAAACAAAATCAGTTCAATCAGTGCAGTTATAAGCACTACTATCCCTACTAATATTATAAATGCGAAAGGTACTCTGTCTGTCTGTCTGTCTGTTACGCTTTCATGTTTCAGACATACAGCGGGAAGCGACTTTGTTTTATACTATGTAGTGATTTATTTTAATTTTATGCTCGACAGAAAGCGACGCTAAAACAAACTGTACTATGATATTATATCTTACCTTAAAACAGATATAACACTGATGTGTATTAAACTTCAGTTTTCCATTAGTATTAGTATCTTCATCACTGTCTGGATCACTGCCCTTATAGTCGCTGTCTTTGTTATCATCATCATTCGCTAAATCATCACCATCATCATCATTCTCATTACCTTTATCGTTTTTATCAACTTTATCGGGTTTATCAATGTTATCGTGCTTATCAACTTCATCGTTTTCATCAACTTTATTGTGTTTATCAACTTTATCGTGTTTCTCATCATCGTTATTAACGTTATTATTTTTATTAGTGATATCAATGTCTTGATCACTATCAATGTGGCTTTCTTTATCATTGTTCATGGAATCAGAAGATTCCTTACTTCTTTCCGATTTTTTGAAATATCTTATAGATTTTTGCTCTGGAAGGAAATAAATACGTAAACTATATTTTTGTATTCAGACGAATTCATGCTGGCATGTAGACATGCCAGCATGACACTACTAACTTTCAATTTACCAATTAATTCTGAGAGGAAACCTGTGCTGAGCAGTGGGACAATATTATGGGTTGATTAATTATTATAATAACAATATTTTAGTAGCAGTGTCATATCTACATAACATGCCAGCATGAATGTGTCGGCACGACCGGGGAAGTACTACCCTTTTTTTTTATGATATAACTCGGCAAACGAGCAGCTACCTGATGGTAAGTAGTCACCGCCGCCCATGGACATCTGCAAAACCAAAGGAGTTGCAGATGCGTTGCCGAGCCTATTTAGGGAAAGGGAGGGGAAGGAGAAAAGGAAAAGGAAGGGTATTGGGGGAGGAATTGGGCCTCCGGTCCTCTCGCTCACCGAACGAAGCGCAGTAACGAAACGCTACTACTCGGACGTCGGTCTTCTGCGAGAGTGTGGTACTTCCCCGGTCAAGCCGGCCCATTCATGCTGCGAACAGCGTGGCCCTGCCACAAAAAAAACCCTCGCACAGAATATCGACGTCAAGTAGTTACTGCATACTGTTGCGTTTTGTGTAGAGCATCGTAGGCCCGATACCTTTCTCAGTCCCCTTCCTTCTCCTTTTCTCCTTCCTTCTTCTTAAATAGGCTCGGCAACGCATCTACAACTCCTTTGGTATTACAGATGTCCATGGGCGGCGATGACTACCATCAGGTAGCTCGCCTGCTCGTTTGCTGAGTTTTATTTTATTTGACTATTTTACTTGTAAATCTACATACATATTGTCACGCCTGTCTCCCATGGGGCTAGGCAGAGATAGATTAGATAGATAGATAGATTTCCACTTGCTACGATCCTGGCACACTACTTTCGCTTCATCTATATTCATTAATCTCTTCATGCATGACCGTCGGTTTAGGGTGCTCGGAACCTGGCCTTTTTTAAGAACATCCGCAATTTGGTTGCGGTACGTTCGCCGAGGTCTTCCCCTTCCAACTCGTCCATCCATACTCACCATATATACTTGTTTCGTCAATCTCCGTTTATCCATTCTTTCTACATGACCAAACCATCTTAACATACCTTTATCAATCCTTGTTACTACATCTTTCACTCCACAACGCTCCCTTATCACACTGTTTCTCACTCTATCTTGTAGCGTAACACCACACATACTTCTCAAAGCTCTCATCTCTACAGCATTTATTCTGCTTTTATGTTTCTTCTGCCATACCCAACTTTCACTACCATACATTAGTGTCGGCGCCAACACTTGTAAATGTACTTGTAAATCTCATCTAGTTAATTTGGTACATACAATGAAAACCTACACAATCTAATTAAAAAATAAAATAAGTGGTGAATTATCCCATATAAAATCATCATACAATTTTTAATCCTTACCTTTTTTGTTACAACTGTTGGTCGCCATTTTGATGCGTTTATTGTATTGGCGTCTCAATGTCTCCAATGATTTCCGATCTTTACGCAATCTCACTTCAGCTAAAAGTTGTTCTAGACATTTCTGTACTCGTACTTTCTTTTTCTCGTCCACTATCTGTTTGGGCATGTCTGAGAAAAAATACTTAAAATTACATACATACCATCACGCCTGTATTCCCAATTGGGTTACGCAGAGGGGTCCCATGTAATAGGGGGCAAGCCTTGAATGGGTCAGTACGACCGGGGAAGTTCTACCCTCCCACGGAATATCGACGTCAAGTAGCAGTATGTATACTGTTGCGTTTCGTACGGTGAGTGTGGAGCGCCGGAGGCCCAATTCCTCCTTTAGTCCCCTCCCTTTCCCTGGCTCGGCAACGCATCTGCAACTCCTTTGGTTTTGCAGATGTCCATGGGCGGCGATGACTACTTACCATCAGGTAGCTCGCCTGCTCGTTTGCCGAGTCATCCCATAAAAAAAACAGAAACCCTACCCTCCCAAGTTTTTCCTAACTCACCTATAATATCTTCTGGTTTCTTCATAACGTGTCCTATGAAGAAGTCGTCGAAGGCATCCTCTGTGTGGCCATCTCTTTCAATTAAACTCCTGGAGACATCTTCTGAGAGAACTTTCTTGGAGTATGTTATGGTATCCACGTCTATATCGAAGTCGCGAGGACTTGGTGGTTGCAGAGATACTTCCAAGGTAGTGTCTGTTGGAAATCATAATCATAACATAACATACCATTACGCCTGTATTCCCCGAAGGGTTAGGCAGAGGTGTACTAATGTACACCCACATTTCGCCGGTATGTTTAGGTCCCATGTAATAGGGGGCGAGCCTATTGCCATTCACCGGGCACAAATCCAGACTCCGAGCTGCTACTGAGAATTTCATAGAAAACCCCAATAACACTGCTCGACCTGGGGATCGAACCCAGGACCTCTAGCGTAGCAGTCGCGCTCAGGACCACTAGACTAACGAGGCAGTCTGTCAGTCAGAATCATAATCATAGAATACAATAATGAATGATGTGTAACTCAGATCTGAGCCGGCTCAAAGATTTAGATCACCTCAAAATTGATCTGTTGATCTGCAGCTCATAGACAAAATCAGCAGATCGCAGCTCAACAATGTTCTGACAGATCTGTCTGATCTGAGCGAGCGGGCACGTTCAACAGATCAATCAGTTATTTTGATCTGTTTAATCTGTTGAACAACATTCACAACTGTAGATCAATAGAACAGATCGAGTACGAGGGATTAACAAGATAACTAGTAATGTGCGACATACATTGCTAGTAAGCTTTAAAAAAAAATATTTGTTGATGGTGAAATTATTGAAAAAAGCCTTCCGCCCGCGGCTTCACCCGCGTGGACAATACGTTTCTTTATAGCCTATGCTATTTTTTGTAATGGTAGGGCCACGCTGTTCGCAGCATGAATGTGCCAGCTTGGCCGGGGAAGAACCACACTCTCGCAGGAGACCGACGTCCGAGTAGTAGCGTTTCGCTACTGCGCTTCGTTAGGTGAACGAGAGGGCAAGAGGCCCAATTCCTCCCTCAATCCCCTTTCTTCTCCTTTTCTCCTTCCCCTTCCTTTCCCTAAATAGGCTCGGCAACGCATCTGCAACTCCTTAGGTTTTGCAGATGTCCATGTGCGGCGATGACTACTTACCATCAGGTAGCTCGCCTGCTCGTTTGTCGAGTTATCCCATAAAAAATATCAAAAGTCTTTGCAAGTTACACGGTAAATTTTGCTTGCGCGATTCAGGATTTGATTCGTCCTAATTCCTTTGTTGCGCGATAGATGTCGCTACATTGCCAGCAAGGGGATAAGTTACCTTCTATTTCGTGTTTCTCCACTTGAACTTCAAAGAGGAACTCGGGTACAGTAGCGACCAACTCCTCGACCGGTTCCTCTTTTATAGCTAACTCTTCCTCATTCCTATAACCAAGTATATGGATTTTCATTGATGGTGGTGGCGATTCCGTTGCAATATAACATAAATACCAGATTTAAAAAGCAGTTATTTTTTAGATACTTACAAGGGACACCCGGATGGAACGAAGTTCCTTTCGATTAATTAGTGAAGGAATTGCAATATTTTTTTTTTAAGTTATATTTTTTTTTATTATTAACAAATATAATGTAATATAAACAAAATGTAAAATAAAACAAAGAGAGAGAGAGAGACAGAGAAACATGCGCACGCCGCACAGCTTACAATAGCTTACTATAGCAAAAAGTGTCGTGACAACTTTTCGTAAGAATTTTTTCCGTCTAGCCCCCTTTCACAACGCGAGATAAGGAACTTCGTTCCAAAAACGATTGATTTTCTATAATTATCAGGTTGAAAAAGCTATTATTTTTTATACATGTCAGTTTTTTTAACCTATTATTCATAAATGTTACTTTTCCTTTAAATAACAGGTTAGGAAACTCGTTATTTTCTTCTAGTAAACTTCATTTATATTATAGATTTTTACAAATTAATATTGATGTTATTTTATCAAAGAACCCTTGTTTTTGGCTTGTGTAGTTTAAAAAAATATTCATGTACTTACTTTTCAGGCAACACAACATATTTTAAGTTATGATGTTTTAAATAATGCTCCTTCAAACTCAGAGAATTCTTAAGAAACTTCTTACAAAGTTGGCATTTATTATCCTAAAAATGAAGGCTAAAATTAATGTTAACATCAGTCACTTAAAGATTCAGTAGGTAGCCTAATGGCTAGGGCGTCGGACTTGCAATCACGTGGTTGCCGGTTCGATCCCCACCCGTTGCACTACCGACGTGAACCCACTCGTAATACAAGCATTAAGCTTAGCACGAGGGGTTAACAAGCATACTAGTCATGTGAGACTCACATTGCTAAAAAGCTTCTCAAAAAAGGCTGGCCTATACTTTGCTCAGAGAATCAGCATTGCCATCATCATCATCATCATCATCATCAGCCCGTATTCGTCCACTGCTGGACGTAGGCCTCCCCTAGTGAACGCCACAGAGCCCGGTCTTCGGCTTTCCTCATCCAGTCACTGCCAGCTGCCTTCCGCAAGTCGTCACTCCATCTGGCCGGCGGGCGCCCTACACTACGTTTGCCTAGCCGCGGTCTCCACTCGAGAACTCGCTTGCTCCAGCGTTTGTCAGTTCTTCGACAGATGTGACCGGCCCATTGCCACTTCAGCTTGCTAATCCTTTGAGCTATGTCAGTAACTTTAGTTCTCTGACGGATAACTTCATTGCGGATTTTATCCCTCAGAGAGACTCCGAGCATAGCTCTCTCCATAGCTCGCTGTGCGACTTTAAGTTTGTGGACCAGTCTTACTGTGAGTGTCCACGTTTCGGCTCCGTAGGTCATAGCAGGTACGACGCACGCATTGAAGACTTTCGTCTTAAGGCTCTGCGGTATGGGTGACGAGAAGACTTTACGAAGTTTGCCGAATGCTGCCCATCCCAACTGAATTCTCCTATCGACTTCCCTCTCGAAGTTGTTTCTACCTAATTGCACAATTTGCCCGAGGTAAGCATATTCCTGAACAACTTCGAGAGACAACCCATTGACGATAACCGGTCTCGGGGTAATAAGATTGTTGTGCATAACCTTAGTTTTATCTATGTTCATCCCAAGACCGATCCGTCGAGAGGCGTCAGCTAGGCTGGTCAACATCCGTTCGAGATCCTGCAGCGACTCTGCCATGAGGACTATATCATCGGCAAATCGTAGGTGTGAGATGTACTCGCCGTTCGCATTTATGCCCATTCCTTTCCAGTCCAGCGTCTTAAACATATCTTCCAGGGCGTTAGTGAACAGTTTCGGGGATATAACATCCCCCTGTCTCACTCCCCGGCGCAGCTGGATATGCTTCGTCTGCTGGTCCTGTATTTGAACGGACATAGTCGCAGCGTCATACAAGCATCTCATCACCTCGATGTATCGCCAGTCCACTTGACATCGCTGCAGGGCCTCCAAAACTGCCCAGGTCTCGATTGAATCAAAGGCCTTCTCATAGTCCACGAAAGCAAGACACAGGGGCTGGTTATACTCTTCGGTCTTTTGTATAACCTGCCGCACCGTGTGGATGTGGTCTATGGTCCCGTAACCCCTTCGAAACCCGGCCTGCTCTGGAGGCTGAAATTCGTCAAGTCTTCTTGCTAGACGATTCGAGACCACCCTCGAAAACAGCTTATAGACGTGACTCAGAAGCGAGATGGGCCTGTAGTTCTTCAGAAGAGTTTTATCTCCTTTCTTGAAGAATAGTACTACCACGCTTCTGTTCCACGCCTTTGGAGTTCTCCCTTCGGTAAGAACAGAGTTAAATAACTTCTGGAGCTCTCGAAGTACAGGTCTACCTGCTGCTTTCAAAAGCTCCGAAGTGACTCCATCCTCCCCTGGGGCTTTTCCATTTTTGAGATGTTTGAGGGCCATCTCGATCTCGTCGAGGCTGACTTCGGGCAAGTCGTCGGTGTAATGGCGCCTTAATGTGGCTCGGGAATCCTCTTGACTGGTTTGTGGTCGTGCGACATGCGAGTCGTACAATCGGCCATAGAAGTCCTCTATCTCAGCGAGAATCTCCGGCTTTGAGGTGACGGTATTGCCAGACGATGTTTTTAGCTTCGTCAGATGGGGCCTTCTCAATAGGCATGATGACAGTAAGCAAGAATTACTAAAATAATATGTTCATTTACTGAAATATAATTAATATGTTTAGAAAAGAATATTTATTTTTATTTATAAGACGGGATTATTAACTTATTTGATAAAATAAAACTACAAAATACACTAGTCCGCCATGTTCAGTTGAACACCAATCAGATTCAATTACGTCACATCTATGTTGAACTGTCGCTGTCACGTAAATTTCGTACGAATTTCGACGATCTCCGCGCTTAAAATTGTTTATTATGTATTTCCTAATTGTATATTACTTAGCTTTTGTCCTACAACTTGTGTAAGAACTTATGAAGTAATGGAACAAGGGTTTACCAAGGCAAACAGCTCTAATTTGCCCAGAATTGATTTGTTATTGCTGGGACAGTTCCTGGTATTAAACAAAGAGTTCTGTTCAGCAGAATTTAGAAATGTAAGTATGATTATATATATTGTAAACTACAATGTAAGTATTATTTATTATTATTTGTATTATACCTACTATAATTAAAAAAATAAAATCACTTTTAAAAAGCACAACTTCGTATGTTTAGTTTTAATAATGTTTTGATTTTATAAAATATGCTTTCCTATCGATTTCTTTGTTTCAGATCCTCCAGGCCATCTTATGGGGACGACGCGATTAGCTACGTTCAGTTAAAACGCGATGGAAATCTATGTACTTATAGTTAAATCAAAAATCTGCCCAGAACACAGGGTCCACGCGAAGTTATATGCAGTGACGTTAATAGTTGACGAAGTAAAGGAAGAAGTTATATCGGTAGAATGCCATGACTGCGTTGCCTCACAAGGAGGCTGCAAACATGCCATTGCATTTCTCACGTGGGTCCATCGTAGGAGAGAAGAACCGATTATTCAAGTAGGTAATTTACGATCCATTCGGCGAGGCTCAGGCTCAGTCAGTGTCTCGCCTCGTTACTTGAATAATTGATTAAAAATTTAATGTAATAAAGAAAATCTATCGGGTAAAATCTCTCGAGCTATCTATGAACTTTATTTTAGTAAATAAAACATGATATCAAATCATTTTCGGTTTTATTTTAAGAATAAAACCGAAAATGGAAGATAAAATTACAAAAAAAGAGGTATCTTTGTGAATTTATTCTATCGAGCCAACTTTATCAAATCGTGTTTCCCTTGTATGTGTTCCCTAGAATATATACTCAACAATATAAATTTATTTTCTCAGATTTTAATTTTACTATTTACTACTTAAAAAAAACATTTTTATGTGGGCTTTGCAGTACCACCCGGCCTTAATTTCCTATTGTATACGATGTCAAAACATAGAAGTGACGTCATAAGCAGACGCCATGACACCAGGGAACGTTTTCGCGCTAATTTAAAAACATTGAATTAAAATCGCATTTTTGTATCAAAAACCTTTTTTAATTGCAGAAAAAAAATATTTTTCGGAAATAGTATATAAATAAGAATATTTTAGATCAGTTTTTGAAAATCAGTCATCATGCCTATTGCTGGGCAAAGACTTTTGACCCCCAATTCTGCTCAATAGACTTCATAATGTGGAGTGTATTTGAGTATCGGAGGTCTCGACGCACCAGCTTACTGATTTTGCGATTGAGAGCCCGCTTCTCCGACGAAGTAGCCCTGACATCATTCCGTCTCTCGTCCATAAGTCGGAGAGTCTCTGCCGAAAGTTTGGACTTCGTACCCGTACGCTGCAGCTGGCAAAATTTGGACCCTTCCTCCCGTAGGATTCCCACAGTTTGCTGTAGGGTCTCGTCAACGTCTATCGTGGTTTCCAGAGCAGAAAATCGATTTTCCAGATGGAGCTGGAACTGTTCCGATCCCACGGTGCTTTGGAGCAGGTTAGGTCGGAGCGTAGACTTCATCAAACGGGACCTTTCCAGCTTACAATTGATATTCAGAGAGCCTCGTACTAATCGGTGGTCACTTCCGGTGTTAAACCTATTGACCACAGAGACATCTCTGAATATGTGCTTCCTGTCCGTCATGATGAAGTCTATCTCATTCTTTGTCACAGTGTCGGGGCTTTGCCACGTCCACTTTCTTTGGGGCTGCTTTTTAAAGAATGAATTCATTAAAAAGAGCCCCTCCTTCTCTAAGAAGTTGACGAGCATTTGCCCCCTGTGATTCCTGCTTCCATAGCCGTGGGGTCCAACTCTCAATTCGCCTCTACTCTGTACTCCCACTTTAGCGTTAAAGTCCCCCATGACAACGTTGAAGTGCGCCTTCGTGGTATTATGAAGCGCGGAAGAGATATCTTCATACATTCCTTCCACTTCGTCATCCGAGTGCGTCGACGTCGGTGCGTATACCTGTATAACCTTAAGGCTATACCTCTCGGTTAGTTTAATTATGAGGTACGCCACCCTGGTCGACACACTGGATACTTCAACAACGTTATCAGAGAGGGCCTTATGGACTAGAAACCCTACGCCACCTTGGGATTGTTGGTCGCCATGCCGGTAATACAGCATTGCCATACAACGTGGCAATGCAGCCAGCCTTCTGGGTACCCTCCCGGCTGATAGCGATGCGGAGGAGCTTTTTGATGCCCTTTTTTTTTAATTTTCTTTTATTATTACTTTAACATTTTCAATAAGTATTAAATATTTTATTTTTTTGTGGTATTGCCACGCTGTTCGCAGCATGAATGTGCCGGCTTGACCGGGAAGTACACACAGCTACAGTTCAACCTATACAAAACCAGTTTAAGCTGATCTCGCACTGGCTTTGTATACAATAAGAGGCTAGCGTAAACTTGTATAGCTTGATGTGTAGCCGTGCGTACCACATTCTCGTTGAAGACCGACGTCCGAGTAGTAGCGTTTCGCAACTGCGCTTCGTTCGATGAGCGAGAGGACCGAAGGCCCAATTCCTCCCGCAATCACCTTCCTTCACCTTTTCACCTACCCCTCTCTTTTCTTGAATCGGCTCGGCAACGCATCTGCAACCCCTTTTGTTTTGCAGATGTCCATGGGCGGCGATGACTACTTACCATCAGGTAGCTCGCCCGCTCGTTTGCCCAGTTATCCCATAAAAAAAACAATTTAGTCCTTAGGATTTATTTAATTATTAATACCTATAAAATTAGGATTAAATTATATAAATACTTACATTTTCATTACCGTGTCCATACTTGAGATGTCTGATGGTATTTAGTCTCTTATAAGTGACAGTCCCACAAATGTCACATATATATTTCTTTGAGTCCGGTCCGTGGGCTCTCTTTATATGCTTTGATAGATATACTTTGGTGAAAAACCTAAAATATATAATCATCTACATCATATACTATAATCACCCATATATTGTCCCACTGCTGGGCACGAGTCTCATCTTAGAATGAGAGAGATTAGGCTATAGTCCACCACGCTAGCCTACTGCGGGTTGGCAGACTTCACACGCCATCGAGAAAATCTCTCAAGCATGCAGGTTTCCTCACGATGTGTTCCTACACCGTTTAAGCACGTGATGATTAAGTATTAATACGCACATGACTTCGAAAAGAGGTGCAGCTTTAGATTTGAACTCGAGACCTTTGACATGGCAGTCCAATGGTGATATCACAAGGCTATCAACATAGCACTAAATCCAAAGTCTAATCCAGTTCATAATGTAGATGCAGTGGTGTAGCGTGCCTTTGTGGGGCCCTGTATGGCCCTGTGTGGGGCAAGCGTCTACATTTATAGTGCGTACTGCTCTATTGTGGAACTCGTTACCGAAATCTTTGTTCCCTGAGACCTACAATTTGGGTGTCTTCAAGACGAGAGGGAAAAGGTACCTTCTAGGCAAGCGCGCTCTATTGTAGACCACGTCGATGCTTAACATCAGGCAAGTTGGGGTTCAAGCGTAAGCCTATCAGTGATAAAAAAAAATGAGGGGTAAATATTTTGGGCACTTTTTATAACCTCCTTCCTTTTCTGTTTACTTTTTCTTTTCATAGCTCCACTAGAATAATCTCTTTTCTTTGCACAAATAAAACTAATTACCCAATAAATAATCAGAAGAACGAGGTTTTATGTTTTTTTTTTCAGGAAGCATGAGATTAAGTGATTTTTGGATAATTACAAATTTCACTGTAAGTAGCAAAGAGGAAATTAATTGCGATCGGAAAGTCACACTCGAAAAATTAGTTGTATACTGCAGAAGCGTGGCCGAGCTAAGTAAAAGAGGAAGGAGAAAAGGATAAGGGAGGGAACTGACGGAGGAATTGGTCCTCTTTTAATTTGCCATACTCACATTTCCATACAATAGTCACATTGCACATTTCTGTTTTTCATATGTAGTCTTAAATGCGCGTTAAGTCTAGATTTGCGCGGAAAGCGTCTATTGCAAATCTCACACTGGTATTGACGATCCGGATAATGTATTAGAGAGTGCTTCTTAAGATCACCCTGAAAAAAAATTGGTTTTCAAGATACCTACATAATGGTTGAGCTAATGATGACTGATGTATGCATGCCGTAAATAAGGACAGGTCAACTCAAAACTGCTATGGCTCTTGCTTCATAAGAATTGTTCATATTTTGCTCTACATTGTAAAACTCTCATATCCGAGAGTTTTACTCATTGCACTACCGACGTGAACCCACTCGTAACACAAGCATTTAGCTTAGTACGAGGGGTTAACAGGAATACTAGTAATGTGCGACCCACATTGCTTATTATAGGGGGTCATGGGAGTCACAAGGTCACACCTACCTTATCCTTGTACCTGCGTCCTCAGTGCTTGTAGCTGCACTTATAAGGGCGCACGTCGACACATCATATCGCGGGGTCATGTCATCCTATCATAGGGGGTCACAAGGTCACACCTACCTTATCCTTGAACCTGCGTCCACAGGGCTTGTAGCTGCACTTATAAGGGTGCACGTCGACACATCATATCGCGGGGTCGTGAGTCATCCTATCATATGGGGTCATGGGGGTCACAAGGTCACACCTACCTTATCCTTGAACCTGCGTCCACAGGGCTTCTAGCTGCACTTATAAGGGCGCACGTCGACACATCATATTGTGGGGTCATGAGACATCCTATCATAGGGGCTCATGGGGGTCACAAGGTCACACCTACCTTATCCTTGAACCTGCGTCCAAAGGGCTTGTAGCTGCACTTATAAGGGCGCACGTCGACACATCATATCGTGGGGTCATGAGACATCCTATCATAGGGGCTCATGGGGGTCACAAGGTCACACCTACCTTATCCTTGAACCTGCGTCCACAGGGCTTGTAGCTGCACTTATAAGGGCGGACGTCGACATGTCGTCTCATGTGGGCGAGTATGTTGTTTCTAGCGACTACACAACCACAGATCTCGCAAGATACACGATTAGTTTTTTTGTGTATTGTATTCTGAAAAAAAAAAACAAATCTTTTATGTTCACAGCAAACGCCTGTATCCCCCTGAAGGTTAGGCAAAGGTGTACTAATGTTCATCCACATGTTACGTTTGGGTCCCACGCAATAGGGGGCGAGCCTATTACCCAAGCACAACTCCAAACTCCGAGCTGCTACTGAGAATTTCGTAAACAAACACAATATAGATTTAAGTGTTATTGGGTTTTTCTATTTGATATATCATTACAATTCCCTTCTACACTATGGTCGGCTTAGGTATCGAATCCAGGACCTCTAGTGTAGCAGTCAAACTTAGGGCCACTACACAAATGAGACGGTTCGTGTTTATAAATCTGAAAAAAATATATACATACATACACTCACGACTTTTTCCCACAGCGGTAGGCAGAAACTATAGACCGCCACTTGCATATTTCTTTCGCTTGAGAAATACGCATTATAATGAACGAAATAATATAATAATGAACTGCCTCGAGAGTCTAGTGGTCTGAAGCGCAGGTCTTGGGTTCGATTCTCAGGTCGAGCAAAATGTTCTCTGTAGCAGGCAGTTATGGCAATGTGCTTGCCCCCTATTACATGGGACCTAAACATGCGAGGCGTAGGTGTACATTAGTACACTTCAGCCGTTTCGGGGAATACAGGCCTCATGGTATTTTATGTTAATATAATAATTATAATGTTCAAATAACACTCATTTACTCACAATATGCATGGTGAGCGTGCCTTTAGTTTTGAACACTTTATCGCAATGCTGACATGGTATCTTGCGGGTGTCCAACTCAAAATGTACCTCGTCTACATGAATCTGCAGCGTCTCTTTCTTTTTGAAGCTATCAACAAAATTTAATTTTGTATTAATATTTATTTATTTCGACTTCAGTGATAAGGCGGGTTTAATGCAGTAAGACATTTTTTACCAGTCAACTGTATATTTTTTTAAAAAACTAGCATATGCCCTACCTCGGGAATAACGGAATTATACACACAAATTGATTTTCTTTTTTTTGTAATCGGGGGTCCTTTACGCATAAATGTAGTTTCTTTCTTCTTAGTTTATTTCTACAACATCAATACATAATATTTCTAAACAGTAGTAGTGCCTCGCTGAGATGTACATGCCAGCATGAATGGGTCAGCATAACTGGGGCGGGATTTACCCTCCCTCAGAATATCGACATGAAGTAGGCATATGCATACTGTTGTCTTTAGTACGATTAGTGTGGAGCGCCGGCGGCCCAATTTCTCACAGTCCCGTTCCTTGTTCTTTTCTCCTTCCCCTCTCGTTTCCTTAAATCGGCAACGCATCTGCAAGTCCTTTGGTTTTGCAGATGTCCATTTGCGGCGATAAATACTTACCAATAGGTGGCTCGCCTGCTCGTTTGCAGAGTTATCCCATAAAAAACTTACTTTTTATTACATATGGAGCAAGGGAAGTCCTTTGATATCCCCATGTGCCGCTCCATGTGTCTCCGTATGGTAGAATTGTCTCTACAAGCGTAGTCACAGAAAGAACACTGAAACGGTTTCTCCCCTGAAACAAGAACACAGAATAAACAACATTGTCTACACAACGACCACTCACGATAACATCATGGAGCTAGTATATTTGGGGATCATTAGGACATACCGATTCGGGGGTAATTTGAACATACGAATTTAGGGGTCCTTAGGACAATCAATTTGTGGGGTCATTAGGACATACTGATTTGGGGGTCATTAGGACATACTGATTTGGGGGTCGTTAGGACATATTTGGGTTTTTAAAGGGGTATGTAGTTATAGGCTATATCCTAATCCCTCCCGCACTGAGAGGAGACCCGTGCCCAGCAATGGGACATTGTAATGGCTTTTGGGCCTACACAGCGGCCACTCACGACAAAAAAGGTTTTGGAGGTATTTATTTTCCCCTTTTACAGTAAATCATATCTGCTATGCTGACAGTCAATTAATATTCACCTACATAAATCGTGGACAATTATGTGGGTTATGTGTTTTCATTATAAAATAAGGAACCTACTGTAACACTGCAGGTAACTGTGTTTTGTCCAACTAAATCCTAAATTAGGACTACTAGTACTTTTTGAACGTCATTTTCACATTATAGACAGCCCCCAAACCGGCCGCCCTTCAATTCCTCCTAGTGTTTTGAATGGGAAGAAGAAGCGGCGCTACAAATTCCCCACCAACAAAAAATAATCATAAAATCAATCAAACTGCCTCATTAGTCTTGTGGTACTAAACACGACTGCAGTGATAGCCCAGTGATACGACCATTGGACTGCCAAGTCAAAGGTCTCGAATTCGAATCCAAGGCACGCACCTCTGACTTTTTGAAGTCATGTGCGTATTAATAATTAATTATCACGCGCTTAAACGAAGGGACGTGAGGGAAAACATCGTGAGGAAACCTGCATGCTTGAGAGATTTTCTTGACGGCATGTGAAGTCTACCAACCCGCAGTAGGCTAGCGTGGTGGACTATAGCCTAATCCCTCTAGTACTGAGAGGAGACCCGTGCCCAGCACGATGACGACGACGACTAAACGCGACTGCTACGCTAGAGATCTTCGGTTATTGGTATTTTTGATGTTATTCTCAATAGCAGCTTGGAGTTTTGATATACATAGGTGCCAAGTGGAAATCAAGTGGTTTGAATATGTCCCAGTTAATGGCAATAGGCTCGCCCCCTATAACATGGGAACTAAATATATCGGCAAACTGTAGGTGTACATTTAGTACACCTCTGGAATACAGGCGTGATGATATATTATGATAGAATCATTCCAACCACTGTCAAAAGTTATGCGTGATAAAAAAAACACAAAAATACTCGTTGACATAAGGACCTCTTCTTTTATTTTCTTTGGTTAATGAAAACCCGTTTGTGTAATCTAACGGTGCCCAAAACGCAATCCGCAACAAAAACCAATTAGCGAATAATTACAACTGGTATGTACATAATTCATCCGTAAAATTACATAATTCACTGACACTAATTACGATTCATTATCGCTATTATTACATAGTTATCTCCTGCGGCGTTGCTCACATGCATCTTTTTTTTAATGGAATCTGGACTGGACTGAACTGGACTCTGGGGCAGTGATAGCCTAGTGATATGACCATTGGACTGCCAAGTCAAAGGTCTCGAGTTCGAATCCAAGGCACGCACCTCTGACTTTTCGAAGTCATGTGCGTATTAATAATTAATTATCACGCGCTTAAACGGTGAAGGAAAATATCGTGAGGAAACCTGCATGCCTGAGAGATTTTCTTGACGGCGTGTGAAGTCTGCCAACCCGCAGTAGGCTAGCGTGGCGGACTATAGCCTAATCCCTCTCGTACTGAGAGGAGACCCGTGCCCAGCAGTGGGACAATGTAATGGGTTGATGATGATGATGAACTCTGCATTCGAGCAGGCGATCTACCTGATGATAAGTTGTCGTCGCCGCTCATGGACATCAACAAAACCAAAGGAGTTGCAGTTGCGTTGCCGAGCCTATTTAAGGAAAAGGGAGGGGAGGTAGAAAAGGAGCAGGATTGAAACTGAGGGAGTAATTGGGCCTCCGGCGCTCCACACTAACCGTACAAAACTTAATAGTATGCATACTGCTACTGGACTTCGATATTCTGTGGAAGGGGAGTACTTCCCTGGTCGTGCGGACATATTAATGCTTGCATGTACACATGTCAGCAGGCCCTACTTTCCAGCACATTTGCAGTTATCCCATAAAAAATTAAGGGAATGTATTTTGACAGCACAGACAGACACGTATTTTTTTTTACTTTTAAATGTTATAGACTAACGTACTGGCTTCCATAGCAATTAATTTTACGACACTCACAGTTTTTTATAAACAATGTGGGGAGGAGTTTCAGAAAATGTTCATGATTTTTGTTTTGACGGTCAAAATCATATTTGCAGGTAATTTTAATTTCATTTCACTAGTTTAGACCTCCCCAGGTCTTCTGGGCTGGTCGCCTTTTGAAGGTTTGCCCTCGTAAACAAAAATAAAGTTACCCATCATGGATGCAATCCGATACGCTCCGTCGCTTTCTCCGGGCAAGGATAGTCCATGATGATTTCAAAAAACAGGACAATTGGCAGTAAGGGAAGATCTCTTATTGTGAGTGACTGTGACACTGGGGTTATTCCCATCTTGGGCGGAGGAGTACCGACATCGCGACATAGTCGCTCGAGATCCTTTCGACCGTAATTCGATTCATGGTCGGAATGCCGCCGCCTTCTTTGAGCTAGTTACACTAGAAAACGAGACGGCACAAAGGAATAGAGGAGCATTAATCTCATCCATGGATGCATTGGGATCAGACAAAACTGTGTACAGTTATGCGTGCCGTTAGTTAGGACAGGTTAGCTCAAAACTGCTATGGCTCTTTCTTCAAAAGGCCTGTTCAGACATTTCCCTACATTGTAAAAGTATCAGTACATGAAAGATACGAGTTGCTGCAACTTATTATGATGAAAAAATTGCAAGCAAAAGACGTGTCGGTCGGAGAAAGAAGTCGTGGCTACGTATGATCAGGGAGTGGACGGGAATAGTTAGTGCTGCCGAACTGTTTTGCCTCGCTAGAGATAGAAATTGCATAACCGTTCACTTATAACACCACGCACTACTAGATCTGCAGCACTCAAGATGGTAGCAAGGATGAGGATAATACAGCAAAACAACTTTATACGGTGTTGTAACTGTATATTAAAAAACTTAAATTTAAACATAACCCAGCCTTGTCAAACCGCGGAGAAACTTAACACCGCCATTTACAATGTGACGTAATATGTATACTGCCATCTAGTTACATCGAAAGTACAATGCAATATTATAAATGTAATAAGTGTCAAAATCGGCTATTAATATTCACCAATAGATGGCCCAAACAGAAATGAATACGCTAAATTGACAACCTTCGCTAGTCGGAGAGGCACTATGAGAGAGAGAGAGTAAAAATATCTGATAATACTAAACTCTGGACTTTAAAAGAGACCATAATTATCTGAGTTTGTTTTCAGAGGTCGTCAGAATAGGAAATGCCGGAAATCGATTTGTAAAAGTGTCTTTAAAAGATCTGTTTACAGAGATAAATAAGATTTATCACTATGTTATCATCATCATCATCATCAACCCATTACATCTTCCCACTGCTGGGCACGGGTCTCCTCTCAGAATATGAGGGATAAGGCTATAGTCCACCACGCTAGCCTACTGCGGGTTTGCAGACTTCACATGCCATCAAGAAAATCACTCAGGCATGCAGGTTTCCTCACGATGTTTTCCTTCACCGTTTAAGCACGAGATAATTAATTATTAATACGCATATGACTTCGAAAAGTCAGAGGTGCGTGCCTTGGATTCAACGCGAGACCTTTGACTTGGCAGTCCAATGGTCATATCACTAGGCTGTCACTGCACTACGTTATGGATCTTTTCTATTTCAGAAGGCAGAGTGTTCTGTCAAGACAATAACGCAACTCCCTGGAAGACCCTAGGGACCCCATGCCCAATAACTTGCACTACTATAGGAACTGCAATAGACAGGTCAGTCATGTGTTTTAATTGTTTATTTTAAATTACTTATCTATACTATATCTATATATATAAAAATCAATCGCCGTTCGTTAGTCTCGCCTAACCGCAAAAACGGTTTGACCGATTAGAATAATTCTTTTTGTGTTTTGTTTGTCATAATACAGGGGTGGTTTAAGAAGAAAAATAATAAGGAAGATCTTGAAAGAACTCTTAAAAAAGAATAAATAATATTGGTATTAAAATCCTCTACGACTTGCGAAATGAAACTGTCATATTTCTTTTTATTTGAGATAAATGGCGTTCGTAGCAGCTGGTAATATATACATCTATACTTTATTTTATATTATAAAGCTGAAGAGTTTGTTTGCTTGAACGCGCTTATCTCAGGAACTACGGGTCCGATTTGATTTCTTCCAGTGTTAGATAGCCCATCGAGGAAGGCTATAAGCTATAATATATCATCACGCTAAGACTAATAGGAGCGGAACATAAATGAAAAATGTTGCAAAAACGGGTATTAAATGCAGAAAAGCTGAGAAACCACGCGGGCGAAGCCGTGGGCGGAAAGCTAGTAGAAGATAATTTCATTTTTAATGGTACAGGATTCTCCTGCCAAACTGCTAAGCAGTTTGTCGGCAGAGTTCTCGTGGGCACATTTATCTTCTTTAACTTACGGACTAAAATAAAGATAATTTAACACAAAAAAGTATTGAACTGAAATTCCAGATATTATGCACCTGCAGACCTCACAATTACACACAAAGCATTGAAAAAAAAATGCTTTTCTATAAATATTTTTTTGTGCTTTCTTAGATCCTATAGCCGAAGCTATTTCTTCTGGCAGTTCATTGCAGAGAGTTTGAGTAGATTTTTTTATATATATACATAACATACCATCACGCCTTTATTCCCCGAAGGGATAGGCAGAGGTGTACTATTGTACACCCACATTTCGCCGCTATGTTTACACGTACGCCCATGTAATGGGGGACGAGCCGATTGCCATTAAACGGGCACAAATCCAGACTCCGAGCTGCTACTGAGAATTTAATAGAGAAACCCAATAACACTGCTTGACCTGGAGATCGAACAGTTCAAGTTCAAATGTTTTTTTTTATCTATACAATATTATAAAGAGAAAAGGTTTGTGAGGTTGTAGGGGATAATCTCTGGATCTACTGAACCGATTTTGAAAACAATAGAAAACGTTATTTGTGAGTGTCATAGGCTATATCGCTCAACGAAATGGACACAAGTCAGCTATTTTAAATAAGCTTTTACAAGCGTTTATGAAACCTTATTGACTCTAGTTGCACGGTTCCAAAAATTATTCACTGGTACATTATGGCGATAACAAGATGCCTTGATTCAATGGTCACAACAGAACACTGTAACTCCCTCGCTGTCCCTCTCTCTTCCATTGAAGAGTTCAGCTCTTATGGATCAATTTCTACTGATCTCTGTTTTTTACTTATTAATAAATTATACGACTCTACTCCCACTTTTTCCTTCACTTATTCAATAAAACTTCTTCTAAGTCTTCCCCTTCCTCGTTTTACATTCTAAAATTGATTTAAAGGAGTGTCGTGTCATATCAAGATCCTCTTTCCTCGCCTGGCTATAGCTCCTTATGATTTAATGTCCATACTGTTATTCTTTCAGTCTGAAATTAATCGACTACCAATATCTACTGCAGGAGAAAATTGGTAACAGAGTAAATATATCCGTAAAAGACCTCTTTAACCTGGGTCAAGACCTCCAAGACAACATTGTCTATAGTCTTAGGACAAGCCCCTTGTATTCAGATACAAGAAAGCATTTAAAATTATACAACACATACCATAGACTGTTGAACAATGAAGATTTTGGCGGGGCTTTGAAAAAAGAAGTGACGAAAATGGCGGTAGATTCAAATCGGACGTGTTCCAATGCCAAGGTATATATATAAGTACTAGCTGACTGAAATTTTTTTTCTGACATAATAAAATGACGATAAAAATTGGGGGTGACGTATATAAAAAAGCTTGCGTTATTACGTTTTTTTTATGGGATAACTCGGCAAACGACCAGGCGAGCTACCTGATAGTAAGTAGTCATCGCTGCCCATGGACATCTGCAAAACCAAACGAGTGGCAGATGCGTTGCCGAGCCTACTTAAGGAATGGGGAGGGGAAGGAGATAAGTAAAAGGAAGGGAACTGAGAGAGAAATTGGGCCTCCGGCGCTTCACACTTACACTACGAAACGCAACAGTATGCATACATGCTACTTGACGTCGATATTCTGTGGGAGGGTAGTACTTTCCCGGTCGTGCCGACACATTCATGCTGCCATATAGACATGCCAACAGGCACTACCTACTACTACTACGTTACTTGCTTATTTGCGTTCCATTCAGATTCAGATTCATTTCCTACATAATTGGGTAAAAGCAAGAAGGCTGATGATTCTTACAAATAAATGATATTTTTTTACAGTATTCTATAAAGATGTTCAGTTATAACAAATGTACCAGAAAGTTATTCCAAAGCCCGTATGCTCTGGAGAGATTCACCAAGTTTTTGAACAGGTACGCCGATCCGAGGTACCAATTTGATCAAGATATGGTTGGGGTAAGTACATTTTACTGTAATTACATTACACACTTTCTTGGACAGAATATATAATTGTAAGTTTTTTTATAGTTCAATAAATGTTTGGTTGCCAAAAAGCCGATCAAGAAAAACAAAATTAAAATCGATCCAAAAATATGTAAGTTATAGGGATTTTGATTTCATGGGAGACAGAAGTAACAAAGTTAAAAACTTTAAACGCTGGTATCTCACAAATGTATTAACCGATTTAAATTTTTATGCAACGGTGGGTGGGCGAAGGAAATCATCGTGAGGAAACCTGCACGTCTGATAGATTTTCTTGACGGCGTGTGAAGTCTGCCAACCCGCAGTAGTTTAGCGTGGTGTACTATAGCCTAATCCCTTTCATGCTGAATGCAGAATCGTGCCTAGTAGTGGAAAAATATATAATAGGTTGATGATAATGACTGCCTCATTAGTCCAGTAGTCCTTAGCGCGACTGCTAGTTTTTATATGCTATGGTATTCTCAGAAGCAGTTCGAAGTCTGGATTTGTGCCTTCGGAATGGCAATAGGCTCTTCGGACCTAAAACCTTCCGGCGAATCGTGAATGTACATTACCTCTGCCTAACCCTTCGAGGAACACAGTTACACAGGAGTGATGGTATTATGCCTGTCACTCTCACACTTAACATTCTACATGTGTATTGATTTATTTTCTTAATATCTTTACAGATGATTCTACAAAAGTTAGAAGGGAATCTAAACCTTCGGTATGGTATTGTAGACTATACAAAAATACTAGCCTACCTAAGAAAAGCGCTGAGACACCATGGTACAAGAACAAAAAGTAATTTGGTTATAAAACTACAATCTAAAAACTGCGTTAATTTGTTCGTGTCCGGTTGTTATTGCAAGCGTGGGTATGTATTATAATATTATCCATCCTTCGTTTAAGGCGGACCGTCCCTGCTTGGGCGCCAATTATTTTTTTGGGATATTCGCAAATTGTACGTCTATAGATTAACTACATAGCAAGTAGCATATGCTACAGGCCCCGCACATGAGGAGGTTCTGCGCAAAAGGGGGATATCTTTACAGATGATTCTACAAAAGTTAGAAGGGAATCTAAACCTTCGGTATGGTATTGTAGACTATACAAAAATACTAGCCTACCTAAGAAAAGCGCTGAGATACCACGGCACAAGAACAAAAAGGAATTTGGTTATAAAACTACAATCTAAAAACTGCGTTAATTTGTTCGTGTCCGGTTGTTATCGCAAGAGTGGGTATGTATTATATCATCATCCATCCTTCGTTTAAGGCGGACCGTCCCTGCTTGGGCGCCAATATTTTTTTTGGGATTTTCGTTAATTGTAAGTTGCAAAAGGGGGGCCCCGCGCAATAGGTAGGGCCCCGCGACTTTTCATTTTTATATTCAGAATCTACAATAGTTCACGACAGTACTAAAACTTTTTCTTAATCAAATCAAATCAAATCAAAAATGTTTATTTGTCAGAATATGGTACCATATTCTGACAAATAAATTGATTCCAGCATATCCTGCCATAATATGGCGTACAAATGTTTATATATGATACAAACAGAGCTTATCGATTGTCGCTTGTCGATTTATCCGTAGAAATTGTTCTTGTAGCAGATAGTAGTGTAAATTGTACATTTTGGCGAAATCCACTATTTTACTGATACGATAACGATTTTTAACCAAAAGTTATAGTACTCAGTCGTGAATATATTATAGTTGGTGTCGCAATTTCTACTGCCATGTATCTAGAATGTGTTATAGACGAAAAATTTGCAAAACACTAAAAATTGATTTGAAGCCGCGGCGGTAGCCTAATGGCTAGGGCGTCGGACTTGCGATCATGTGGTTGCAGGCCCGAAACCGACCCATTGCACTACCGACGTGAACCCACTCGTAACACAAGCATTTAGCTTAGCACTAGGGGTTAACAAGAATACTAGTTATGTGCGATCCACATTGCTAGTAAGTTTAAAAAAAAATGTTGGCGCCCAAGGTTGAACGTCTAGCCTTAAGTAAGAAATAAAATCCAATTTATTGTTCCAGATACGTTGAAAAAGAAGGTCAGTGTGTGAAGCCAGACGATTGCTTTAAAAACGCAATGTTTTTACAGTATTTAGAAAGAATTATATTGTAGTAAATGATGAATTATATTTATTTCTGTAAAATAGATCCTTAGGCGCGAAATTCAAATTTTTCTCAAAAATCAGGTTTGACGATTTAACCTTAAAGACACTTTTAGTAAGTCAGTATTCAGTCAATATTTTACATTTTCTTTTAAACTAGATGGTGCCAGCATTTCCTATCTGACGACCTCTGAGAAGAAAGCGACAAACTCAGATGTTATGTATGTTTGATGAAAATCGGTCGAGATATAATGGAATTGTCGGAGGTTTTTAAATTTGTTTCTTCTTAATAAAACATGAACACGATTTGTTTCTGGAAATGTGTGGTCACATTTTTTTTTTTTTTTAAAAAAGGTTACTAGCAATGTGGGTCACACATTACTAGTAATCTTGTTAACCCCTCGTGCTAAGCTAAATGCTTGTGTTACGAGTGGGTTCACGTCGGTAGTGCAATGGGTGAGTTTCGAACCGGCAACCACATGATCACAAGTCCGACGCCCTAGCCATTAGGCTACCGCCGCTTCTAACCGATATCTGTATTTAGAATTTGTGCTACTCAATCAGCAGGTAATTTTGTCGCTCATTCATTAAAATAACATTAACTTACCAGTATGTATTAGTTTGTGTCCGGACAGAGAATACGAAGAACTGAATGCCTTGTCACACACATCACATTTGTACGGTTTCTCACCTGCAAATATGAAAATACTGTTACCTTTTGTATTTTTTATGCAGTTCTATTATAAAGTTATTTTAGTGAAGGAAATCACCTCAAAGACGTAAATAAAAAAAATGTGAAGGCAAGTTTCGACCTGGCGGGCGGGATTCTCGGGTCTTTTCAGTACACGGTAGTTTTCTTAAGTATTGACACGCAGGGTCATTTTTAGAGGTGACTCGGAGGTCATCTTTAGTAGTAACACGGAAGTCTTATGTAGTGAAACGGGGTTCATCTGAAGTAGTGATACGGGGGTCAACTTTGGAAGTGACACGAGTTATCTGAAGTAGTGACAGGGGGGTTATCTGAAGTAGTGACATGGGGGTCATCTAAAGTAGTGACAGGGGGGTCATCTAAAGTAGTGACAGGGGGGTTATCTGAAGTAGTGACATGGGGGTCATCTAAAGTAGGGACAGGGGGGTCATCTTTAGCAGTAACCATGCAGGGGGGTAATCATGGGTCATTTTTAGTTATGACACAGTAGTCATAATTAGTGACATAGCAATCATCTTTAGTAGTGACATGGGGGTCACATTTAACTCTAACATAAGGGTCACTGCCTAAAATATTCACTGCTCAGTGAATATTTCCTCATTTAATACATCTCATATAAATGCCAGCATGAATGGGTTAGCACAACTGGAGAAGTAATACCTGCTATTTTTCTCCTTCCCATAACACATCCATAACACACCACCACGCCCCCGAAGGGTTAGGCAGAGGTGTACTAATCAACACCCACATTTCGACAGTATGTTGAAGTCCAATGTAATAGACGGCGAGCTTATTGCCATTAACCGGGCACACATCCAGACTCCGAGCTGCTACTGGGAATTTCATAGAAAACCCCAATAACACTTTTCTCGACCTGGCGATCTCTAGCATAGCAGTCAACCTTCCCCTTTTCCTTAAATAGGCTCGGCAACGCATCTGCAACTCCTTTGGTATTGCAGATGTCTATGGGAGATGATGACCATACAAAAAAACTCACCAGTATGCACTCTCATATGGGCTCTAAGCTTACAATCAAAATGGAAGCATTTCCCACACACAGGACATTTGTTCCCCGTTGGCTTTGTGTGGGCTTTCTTGACATGACGCGTCAGATACTTCCTAATCTTGCATCTGTATGGACATATGTCACATTTGTACGGTACTTCTGTTGAGTGGAGCCGCTTGTGGACATATAAGGACGATTTGTCCATGAAACTCTGTAGTAATTAGAATTATTTATTTAATGTACCATTACACATGTATTTCCGGAAGGGTTTGTTGTGGTAGGGCCACGCTGTTCGCAGCATCAATGGGCCGGCTTGACCCGGGGAAGTACCACACTCTCGCAGAAGACCGACGTCCGAGGTAGTAGCGTTTCGTTACTGCGCTTCGTTCGGTGAGCGAGAGGGCCGGAGGCCCAATTCCTCCCCCAATCCCCTTCCTTCTCCTTTTCTCCTTCCCCTCCCTTTCCCTAAATAGGCTCGGCAACGTATCTGCAACTCCTTTGGTTTTGCAGATGTCCATGGGCGGCGATGACTACTTACCATCAGGTAGCTCGCCTGCTCGTTTGCGGGGTTATCCCATAAAAAAAAAAGGGTTAGGTGTATTAGTGTACACCCACACTTCGTCGGTTTGCTTCATCATCTATCATATCAGCTAAATTAAGTCCATTGCTGATCGAAGGCCTACCCCATAGACTTCCACAATGACCGCTTAAATAGGTATGGTATGTGTAGGTCCCATGTATTAGGGTGCAAGCCTATTACCACTAACCAGGTTCAAACTCTGAGCTGCTACTGATAATTTCATAAAAAAACCCACTTCACTTTGCTTTTCCCCCGGGGTCAAACCCAGGACCTCTAGCTTAGCAATGGCGCTTAAGACCACTAGACTAATGAGGCAGTCAGGCAGGACTTCTACTTTTTTTCTTACGGTAATTTAGTTGTTGATGGCTAATATGTCAGTGTATTAAATGATATTTATTTCTGTAAATAGATCTTTGACAAGTCGATATTTAACTTCTTTTTAAACCAGAATTCACCAGCATTTCATAGAGAATCATGGTCTCTTTTAAAATCCAGACTATTATTATTAGATATAATGTGAGTTTAACAACTGTAGGGCAAAATCTGAACAGGCCTTTTGCAAGTGTCAATATAATCATCAAATTATTCTTACCTTATTGCACTCTGGACATGGAAAAACAGATGGTTTAACATCTTTAGTTTTTAATGCTTTTCTCCTTGGTGTCACCTTCATGTTGTTGTTGTATAAATCAGCATTTAACTGTAAAAATCAATGTATTATATGCATGTGCCTCTTAGGTACATGTCTTGCTGTAGGTGCCGGTTGTCGTACCTATGTCATACAACCATAGAGCAAATTCTAGTATTATAAATCATATTGTAAGTGAACTGAACTGAAAAATCCCCAAAATTCTGTAAAACAATGAAATTATATTTTATTTCTGTAAATAGATCCTTCAAAGACACTTTTACAAGTCAATGTAATTTTTTTTTAAACTTACAGAAGTGAGAAGTAAAGCCGAAACAAACTCAGAGAATCATGGTCTCTTTTAAAGTCCAGACAGTCGTAATATTATTAGATATGCGACTCGTGCAATATGTGAGCCTATTTAAAGAAAAGGGAGGGGAAGGAGAAAAGGAGGAGCATCAGGACTGAGGGACAATGATGATAATTTATTATGAATATTAATTTAGGGGACTAAGAGCATACTACCTCGGTACCATGGTATTTTTTTTTAAATCGGTCCATGGCTGTAAAAAAATTATGAACCACTGGAATTGATTTTCTCGAGGAGGGTAGGGGTCAACGTACCGACCGGTGTAACTCGACGCTTAGTCCGAAAGTTGACCTACTAGCGGGTAGCTGGCTCAGCAAAATATTCGAAATTATACCAAAACAAACTTATTCAGACAAACAGGTCGTATACCTTTAAATCCACGTAAAAAAAATTATATCGACTTACTTTTATGTTGGTAAATCATAGGATTATTGCGCCAATAGTTATTCTATAGGCGACTATTACATGATTATAGCAGTGTTAATACATTATTAAACTTTGAACTAAACTGATAAAACGAAAATGATTAAAATCTCAGTGTTTTCTTCTTTATGATTACAGTAAATTAATAAATTTCTTTTTTTATAAACTGAAGTGAAATGCTTCGTTCAGTAATCGAAAATTCAAAGAGTAGAATAAGTATGTCTCGAGAATTATTATGCGAGTAAAATAAATTATTTAATTGTGCGTAACTGCCTGTGATGTCGAATTCCTCTTCCACATTGAAGAGAAATTCGACAGCACAGGCAGTGGTCTCGGTAGCTTAGTTGGTAAAGCGTTTGGTGTACTTATACTTAACCGGAGGCACGCAGACGAATTTTTCTTTCACTAGGATTTTTTCATTCAATAGAAAATTCAGATCTTTGTATGTATGCATGTATATAACAAATGTTTATTTCTGGACGAAATACGCAACCACTCGTATCATTCTGTCTATGGAGGGTAGAAGAAAGGAGGACCGTCTTGTATGGGGGATTAGTCGAAAAAGTGTCCACTTGTATACAGCAAATTATTGTTCGAACACTCACCGAACTAGCGCTAGTGTAGCAAGTGGAAATGATATGAATGTAGCAGATATAAGCAGAGTGAAGTGTGCTGAGTTGAAAAATTTAACATTTCTCTTGACTTCTGTAGTTAAGAAATATGCAGTATTTAAAATCTCAACTATTTACGTAGTCAACTGTAATTTAGTAAATAATAACCTATGAAACTCCTGAAATATATTTTTTTTAATTCTTCCACTTGCTATTATAGCGTCACCCTTTCAATGGACACTTTTTAATACACTGAGATGGTCCTCCTTTCTTCTACCCTCCATAATTCTGTCAAGTGGCCCCTGTCACTGCTGTCAGTTGAGCACGAGCATGAGTACTAGTATGTCAATGTCATTGTCATGTGTATCTGCGGAAAATTGAATCTATTTCTGGATTTTGATTTTATTTTTTATACCATTCAAATAATATGAAAACATCTAAATAACATAATACAAAATATAACACCTACCAAAACTGAGTGCCTCAAGTAATTATAATTATTACTTAACCTTGAATTGGACTTTAACCTTCAAGAAACATGATGATTATTTTTGTTAATTATTTTTTAAAGTGGACCTAATGTTTTAAAATAATCAAGGATATTGTCCGTTTATTACCCTAATATACGCTGCAGAAGTAAGTACAGTGTTTTTGGTTGTATAATAAATTATATTTATATGGTTATGGCAGTGTTTTTAGGCATTAATAATTCCCTAACCAGACCAATTGTAGTCATCTGGAAACAATAGTTATTACGGAATAATTAATCACTGTACAGTTTGTTCGAAATAAGTAAGCCGACCGGAAGTTAGCCGTTCCGAATTACCACGGTGGTAAAATCGTTTAATTTAATGTTTTTATACATAAATATCGAAATGAGTAAACAAAATAATTAGAATTGTGAAACATATAGGACTCTAATTATCTTTACACCGACTTTTTCTATTAAAATTTACGACTTCTTGCAGACAACTTCCGATCGGCTTACTTATTTCGAACAAACTGTATGTAATAAGGAAATAGTAACAAGGAAAACACAGAAACAAATGCTCATCTGCATTTTTATGAACAAAAAAATTAAGCATTTTTTTTATTTGAACTGCCTCATTTCCTATTAATTAATCTAGATTGAACAAAGTGTTATTGGGTGTTGACACCATTTAAGCTGCCTGTTGATTATATTGCTAGAAGATTTGAAATTATTTTACTGCCTCATTAGTCTAGTGGTCTCAATTGTGACTGCTATGCTAGAGGTCCTGGGTTTGATCCCCAGGTCGAGCAGTGTTATTGGGATTTTCTATAAAATTCTCATTAGCAGCTCAGAGTCTGGATTTGTGCCCGTTTAATGGCAATAAGCTCGCCCGCTATTACATGGGACCTTAACATACCAGCAAAGTGTGTGTGTACATTAGTACACCTCTGCCAAATCCTTCGGGGAATACAGGTGTGATGAAATGTATGTATTCAAGAAGACAGCTAGTAAAAACAACCGATCTATTTCCTATTTGAACACAGTTCTAAGAGGAATGTTAGGTATTTATGTTTTTTTATGAACAATACAAATTGTGTTTACAAGTAGTATATTACTGGAATTATGTAAAATCTATTGTTCATCTGAACAATAGATTTTACATAATTTCAGTTCTCATAATGTCAGTTTTTACATCATCAGGTTGAGATTTAATGCCTATTGTTAATCAGTTGACAATTTGCTTCATTGATTGCTATATAAGAAATAGTTGAAACATTAATTAAATTAATTATCATACTACAATATCATTTCTGGTGTCTCGTTTGAAGGCTGTTGGTTTTATAGACGTTGGTCTTATAGGCGTTGTTCTATAGGCGTCGGTCTTATAGGCGTCGGTCATACAGACGTCGGTCATACAGACGTCGGTCTTATAGATGTCAGTCTTATAAACGTCGGTCATATAAACGTCGGTCATATAGACGTCGGTCTTATAGACGCCGGTCATGTAGACGTCGGTCTTATAGACGTCGGTCATATAGACGTCCGTCTTATAGACGTCGGTCATATAGACGTCGGTCATATAGACGTTGGTCATATAGACGTTGGTCATAGAGACGTCGGTCATATAGACGTCGGTCTTATAGACGTCGGTAATATAGACGTCGGTGATATAGACGTCGGTCTTATAGACGTCGGTCTTATAGACGTCGGTCTTATAGACGTCAGTCATGTAGACGTCGGTCTTATAGACGTCAGTCATATAGACGTCCGTCTTATAGACGTCCGTCTTATAGACGTCGGTGTTATAGACGTCGGTGTTATAGACGTCGGTCATGTATACGTCGGTCTTATAGACATCGGTCATATAGACGTCCGTCTTATAGACGTCGGTCATATAGACGTTGGTCATATAGACGTCGGTCATATAGACGTCGGTCTTATAGACGTCGGTCATATAGACGTCGGTGATATAGACGTCGGTCTTATAGACGTCAGTCATGTAGACGTCGGTCTTATAGACGTCGGTCACATAGACGTCGGTCATATAGGCGTCCGTCTTATAGACGTCGGTCTTATAGACGTCGGCGTCGGTATTTTGGGCGACGGTCGTAGAGACATCAATGTCTGTGACATCAATGTGTTATGGGCATCGGTCCTATAGACGTCGGTATTATAGGCGGCGATCTTATATGCGTCGGCGTTATAGGCGTCTGTATTATGGGCGTCGATGTTATAGACGTTGATGTTATAGGCATCGGTCTTATAAACGTCGGTATTATAGGCGTCGGCATTATAGGCGTTTGTGTTCGATCTTATAGACGTAGGTGTTGTAGGTGCTATAGACATTGGTGTCAGGAACGTCGGATTAATGGACGTCCGTCTTTTATAAGTCGTTGTTATGAGCGTTGGTCTTATAGACGTCGGTTTATTAAGGTTATAATTTATCATTTCAGGATCCAGTGCTGTGAAAACCCACCAAAAAATGTTAATTAATAGTATTAAAATGTACAAACTTGTGCAATACTCTACATTAATAGGTAAAACAGTAGTTCATAATACGAAGAGAAAACTCTATGAATATCCAAAAGCATATTCCTGTCTATGCGGCCAGGTTTATTTAAAAAAACAAAGGTTCGAAACTCGCGTACATTCTACACAAAGCGATCAGCATAGACAAAAAGCAATTATTGAAACGACAACACCGAAGATTGTCTATGATAAGTTGGAGCATAAATTATTGTCAGATAAAAGTGATATTGTTTCTGAAGGGTTTTGGAAGGACAAAGTTGACCCGTATATTAAGTTGGCGAGATGGGATAGACCTATAGGTATGTTTTTATTATTTTTTGATACATTGAATGTGCATACAGTTTTTTTTAAATAACTCTGCTCGTCTAAAGTTAGAAGTTCCGAATTACCGTGCTGCAGAAAACGGTTAATTGATATCGCTGTAGTAGTGCCTGCTAACTATGATAACTCGGTAAACGAGCAGGCGAGCTACCTGATGAAAGAAAGAAAAAGATTTATTCGGCCACACGCAGGAGACCAAAAGAAATAACCAAAACAGTTTGGGAAAACAGAAAGAAAAAAAAAGCCTTGTATGAGAACCGAACAGGCCCTATCTAAGCATATTGCTACGACATAATAAAATGCCGCAGCGCTGATTTTCAGATAGGCCCTATAGTGAAACCACGGCCAGTTACGAAGCTGAGGCGTTAAAATTGAAAATATTAATAAATACTTATATATAAAATTAATTAAATGATGGTAAGATAAGATAGATATTAATGATGAGATAAGATAATATATTAATGAAAAGGAGAAAAGGAGTTGCAGCGTTGCCGAGCGTATTTAAGGAGAAGCGAGGGTAAGGACAAAATATAAGGAAGGGAACTGAGGGAGAAATTGGGCCTCCGGTGCTCGACACTCACCGTATGAAACGCAACAGTATGCATACTGCTACTTGACGTTGATATTCTGTGGGAGGGTAGTACTTCCCCGGTCGTGCGGACACATTCATGTTGGCATGTAGACATGCCGGCAGGCACTACCACTAAATATATCACTAGGCTATCACTGTTGCTGCAGACAAAAGACCAGAACTTTTAAATTTTCAGGAGTATACCTCCTCTACTGGCCCTGTGCTTGGTCAATAGCTCTAGCATCTATCCCTGGTACGGTGCCCGTCCAATCGTCCCTGCAGACTGCTGGGCTGTTTCTAGTGGGCGCAGGACTGATGAGGGGCGCGGGCTGTACCATCAACGATTTGTGGGACAGAGATGTAGATGCCAAGGTATGTGGTGTATGATTATAAAATGGTTGAGCTACGCGATGACTGATGTATGCGTGCCGTCAGTTAGGACAGGTCAACTCAAAGCTCGGAAAGGGAGAGGGAAAGCCTGAGTACCATCCCGATCCGCAGCAGGCGCACCGGGGGCCGTCGGAGGAGGGCAGACAACGCCCTCTTCCAGCCTCCATAAACGGGTCCGGGGGCGGTGGCCGCGGGGATGTCCACCAGCCCCCCTTGTTCCATGTTGGGACCGGACCCGAGGCGGCGGCGCGTAGTGTTCCACGCGCGCCCCTCTAGGATGGAGGGGGAGTTTTGACTCCCCCGTACATGGCGGGGCCCGCAAGGCGGGCCATCACCAGCCGGGGGCCGCGGACGAATGCATAGTTCCCGTGGCCCCGACGTAGGTGCGAGAGGGAACACCGTGTGGTTTTTAGTCGGTAGGTCACCCACTCTGGGTGGAGTCCGACACGCCCCGTCGCCTTCCCCGGGCGGCGGATGTCCATGAGGATTTTCCACACGCACAAAAAAAAAAAAGGTCAACTCAAAGCTGCTATGGCTCTTTCTTCAAAAGGCCTGTTCAGATTTTGCCCTACATTGAACTCGCATATAATATAACTATTGTCTGGAATTTAAAAGAGACCATGATTCTCTGAGTTTATTTCGCCGTTTTTTCTCAGAGTTCGTCAGATAGGAAATGCCGACGCCATCCAGTAAAAACAAAATGTAAAGCATTGACTTGTAAAAGTGTTGACTGCTCAACCAGGGTCGAATACCCATGACCTCTAGCGTAGCAGTCGCTCAGGACCACTAGACTAATGAGGCAGTATTTATTGTAGGTGGAACGTACGAAATCCCGCCCATTAGTCACGGGATCAGTGTCAGAGACACAAGCGGTCGTGTTTCTAGCCGCTCAGCTGAGCCTAGCTCTGGCAGTGCTATTGCAACTAAACTGCTATAGCATAGTGCTAGGAGCCAGTAGTATGCGTGAGTATGTTTATTATTATTTCGACTAGGCGGGTGGGACTCGCGGTGGCTTAGCGGTCATAGCGCCTGGTGTACTTAACCAGAAGACGCAGGTTCGAATCCTGCCCGCGGTCGTATTTTTCCTACACTAAAATAACTATATTTATTTTATTAACTGACTTGAAGGATTATGAAGTGGCGGTAGACTAATGGCTAGGGCGTCGGACTTACGATCATGTGGTTGCCAGTCCGAAACCCACCCATTGCACTACCGACGTGAACCCACTCGTAATACAAGCATTTTTATAATGTGATGTCGTTATGTTGATTTCATGATTTTTTTATCCCGCCCTCTTGTCACGGGATCGGTGTCAGAGACGAGAGAGGGAGAGAGAGAAAGGTATTATCCCTTTTAGGTTACTTCCTGAAACTTTAATTCTTCTGTACCTATTCCGATAAATAATTCTTAAATAAATATTATTTCGTGACTTATATTGCTGATCATTCGATTTGCAAGGTTAAGCAGCGAGTGTCGCGGTCAATCTATAGATGCGAATCATTGCGAATTCTTCTTTTACAGTTCTGGTAGTAACATATCCTCTAGCGAAGCGGTTTACGAACTACCCTCAAATCTTTCTCGGCGCAACTTTCAACTGGGGGGCGCTATTAGGCTATAGTGCCATATTAGGTACCATTGACCTAGCCGTATGCGCACCGCTGTACATTGGAGCGCTGGCGTGGACTGTGGTCTATGACACTATCTACGCTCATCAGGTGAGTATTTTTTTATTCATATTATTTTAATGTGACAAGATCATTTTAGTGTGACAATATTATTTTAATGTGACGATCATTTTAGTGTAACAGTATGATTTTAGTGTGACAATATTATTTTAGTGTGACAATGTTATTTTAATGTGACGATCATTTTAGTATGACAGTATGATTTTAGTGTGACAATATGATGTTAGTGTATAAGCTACTTTGTACCGATCATATAGGTAAATGGTAAATCAGGACAAACTTTTGAGCTCGTCACCACGTGTTTTAATCATTTTTTTCTTACTTTTAAAATCAAATTATAGTTAAGTGTGACAAGATCATTTTGGTGTGACAATGTTATTTTAGTGTGACAGTATGATTTAAGTGTGTTAGCTACTTTGTATCCACCCGCGCAAATTAGGTATAATGGTAAATTAGGACAAACTTGAGCTCGTTTCCACGTGTTTTACAAATATTTGGTATTTTTTTCTTATTTTTCTAATCAAATTAAAGTTAGGGTGTTCCGGCTTTAGGGTAAACAAAAATTAACGTTGTATATTATGTTATCGTGAAGTCTTAATCAATCAATAATAAAAAATGGCTGAGCTACACGAGGACTGATGTATGCGTACCGTCAGTTAGGACAGGTCAACTCAAAACTGTTTGGCTCTTTCTTCAAAAGGCCTGTTCAGATTTTGCCCTACATTGTAAAACTCGCATATCTATGATATAACTATTGTCTGGACTTTAAAAGAGACCATGATTCTCTAAGTTTGTTTCGACATTTCTTCTCAGAGGTCGTCAGATAGGAAATGTCGGCGCCATCTAGTTTAAAAAAAATATGTAAAAAAGTCGACTTGTAAGTGTCTATAAAAGATCTATTTACAGAAATAAATATCATTTATCATTTATCCTGTAGGACAAAGAAGATGATTTAAAAGTAGGAATTAAATCCACGGCTCTGACGTTTGGGAAGAACACCCGCCCAGCGTTGGCCGCGTGTTTGGGCATCAGTGCTACGTCATTGGCCCTGGCTGGGCATGCCGCAGGTCTCGGTATGCCTTATATGCTGGCTGTAGTGGCCTACACTGCCCATGCTGGGCAACAGGTAATAATACTATATTTATTTTTCATTGGTTTAATCAATTCATTGGTCTAGTGGTCCCAAGCGCGACTGCTACGATAGAGGTCCTGGGTTTGATCCCCAGGTTGAGTAAAGTGTTATTGGGTTTTTATATGAAATTTTCAAAAGCAGCTTGGAGTCTGGATTTGATCCCGGTTAATGGCAATAGGCTCCCCCCTATTACATGGGACCTAAACATACCGGCGAAATAGTACTTAGTACATTAATAATAGGTGTACATTAGTACACCTCTGCCTAATCCTTCGTGGAATACCGGCGTGATGGTATGTTATGTTATATTTTTTCATGTTCAAGTGATTCAGTGAAAATTGTGAAGTCTGTCGAAATTGTCAATTTACACTACCATCTGCTTCGATGACGATATTTTTTATTTATTAAATACTAGTTTTCCGCCCACGGCTTCGCCCGCGTGGTTTCGCGGCTTTTCTCTACTATAATATGCATGTATACAACATATAAATATTCCTCTTAAATCACTCTTTCCATTGCTGAAAATTGCATTAAAATCCGTTGCGTAGTGTAAAAGATCGATCCCCGGTCGAGTACTGTTTTTATTTAGAAAAACCCTTTGGACAAGAAAGGCGTGGTATGTTTTTTTAATAGTTTCTCTTTTTTTTTTACAGATTTACACATTAGACACAGAAAATCCGGAGGATTGTGCATCCAAATTCAAATCTAATTCATCTGTCGGTGCAATTATCTTGATGGGGATACTAGCAGGGGGATATAAACAGTACATGGATAACATTGCGGATAACGTGAACCACGAAAATACCACCCGAAGCTGCCTATTCGGCTAGTTCTGAAGCAAGCTTGAAGTGGTACTTTTAGTACCATGTGTTCTAATTTAGCTCAAAATGCTACTACACATGAAGACATTTTGTAGAGCTTTTACAGCTGTTAAACGAATTGGACTTAAAGCTTGAAGTGGTACTTTTAGTACGAAGTGTTAAAATTTTTCTAAAATGATACTATACATGAATAGAGCTGTTTATTAAGCCTATGTTGTGTGAATGTAAATGCCTTAGTAAAATGTAATATGAAGATACCATATTAAGCTAAATAAATTAGCTAATTCGTGTTAAAGCTTGCTGTGTTGCTTTGAATACCGAGTTACAAATTAGTTAAATGCTGTATGAAAAAAAGCTGTAAAATATTTGGCTAATTTGAGTTGAAGCTGGAAATGTTACTTTTACTATAACATTGCAATTTACTTAAATGCTATAGTGAATATTGAGAATACCACACAAAACTACATAATTTGAGTTCAAGCTTGAAGTGGTAATTTTACCATAACGTTGTAATTTAGTTAAATAAAATATGAAACAAGAGGATACCTCACAAAAATAAATAATTTGCTATAGTTTTTTTTAAGAGAAATAACTGAGCGTGTCTGAAGTTGTCCGCAAGTGATTTGTCAGTTATAAATCTAATATAAAAACTCAATGTAAAGACAATTCGAGTTGTAAACATTTTGCAATCTTTATTCTTTTATTTACTTATTTCGTTATTTGTGAATAAGAATTTCATTAAGTGATTTTATAAACGCGGTGGTTGGGAACCGCTAGCTTCAGACATGCACAGTTACTTCGAATAAATGAATTTGAGTGGAAGCTTGAAGTGGTACTTTTAGTACCCACTAAAGCCTATTAAGTAAATTAAACACACTCATTCTTGCGAACTGAGGGTGTACGTTGAACGAGTTATTTAAAAAGCTAAACCATTTTTGGCGTCATTGTGCGTGCTGTGACTAGTCGTAGAATAACTGTGTACCATTATGTAATTATTATTAATTTATATTATATATAAAGTTTATTCCTATTTGCTTAAGTCACGACAAAACTTCAGTTCGACTACGGATTTCATTAAGTTTTCTAACAATAAATGCGCAGAAAATTGGAAAATATTAGAAAACATTATGACAATTTTTAACTTCGCGCCTTTTTTAAAATTATTTATTTCAGTACAAATTGAATATATATAGAAGACAAGACTACTTCTGTCGGGTAAGCTAGTTCTTAAATTCTCAGAAGCAGCTCGGAGTGGGCGTGGGAGAAATGTCACATCGTTATGATTGGATCATTTGCATCTGGAACAGTAAATTGTTTTGGATCACTGATATGTATCATTTGGAACACTGAGTCAAAGATATAAAATACTGATTGTTACGGCTCGTCGCGAAGAAACGTAGACAGGGAAACGGGTTGTAGTGTCATTTGGAACACCGTGTCAGTCTAAAAAACTTGTCAGATAAAAATAACATAATAATAACGAACCACAACCAAGTTACAGGAGGTCGAAAATGGCCCGAATGGCTTAGAGAAAAGTATGGTACGGCCGTGCCTTGTTTTCTTTTTTGCTCGACTTGGCGGGGGCAATACCGTGCCCCCAGATACTGAACATATAGATGCCACCAGTGTCATTATTACGTGCTTATTTATCGAAAATAGTAAAGAGTAATTCATCACATTTGCCATCTCATTCTCCCCAGCTTTATTTTATTGTTTTCCCGCTCTTTCGCTACACTTTCGCGTCTCTTAGTCATTCAATATGACTTGGACGGTCTCTCTCACACGTAAGCGATATGATCGCTCTAAACAAAGAGCTAGGTACTGTTCCGGATCCAATAGGCATGATGACTGATTTTCAAAAACTGATCTAAAATATTCTTATGTATATACTATTACCGAAAAATATTTTTTTTCTGCAATTAAAAAAGGTTTTTGATACAAAAAATGCGATTTTAATTCAATGTTTTTAAATTAGCGCGAAAACGGTCCCTGGTGTCATGGCGTCTGCTTATGACGTCACTTCTATGTTTTGACATCGTAGATTAAGGCCGGGTGGTACTGCAAAGCCCACATAAAAATGTTTTTTTTAAGTAGTAAATAGTAAATTTAAAATCTGAGAAAATAAATTTATATTGTTGAGTATATATTCTAGGGAACACATACAAGGGAAACACGATTTGATAAAGTTGGCTCGATAGAATAAATTCACAAAGATACCTCTTTTTTTGTAATTTTATCTTCCATTTTCGATTTTATTCTTAAAATAATAAAACCGAAAATGATTTGACATCATGTTTTATTTACTAAAATAAAGTTCATAGATAGCTCGAGAGATTTTACCCGATAGATTTTCTTTATTACATTAAATTTTTAATCAATTATTCAAGTAACTTACGAGGCGAGACACTGACTGAGCCTGAGCCTCGCCGAATGGATCGTAAATTACCTACTTGAATAATCGGTTCTTCACTCCTACGATGGACCCACATGAGAAATGCAATGGCATGTTTGCAGCCTCCTTGTGAGGCAACGCAGTCATGGCATTCTACCGATATAACTTCTTCCTTTACTTCGTCAACTATTAACGTCACTGCATATAACTTCGCGTGGACCTTGTGTTCTGGGCAGGTTTTTGATTTAACTATAAGTACATAGATTTCCATCGCGTTTTAACTGAACGTAGCTAATCGCGTCGTCCCCATAAGATGGCCTGGAGGATCTAAAACAAAGAAATCGATAGGAAAGCATATTTTATAAAATCAAAACATTATTAAAACTAAACATACGAAGCTGTGCTTTTTAAAAATGATTTTATTTTTTTATTATAGTAGGTATAATACAAATAATAATAAATAATACTTACATTGTAGTTTTAACATTTCTAAATTCTGCTGAACAGAACTCTTTGTTTAATACCGGGAACTGTCCCAGCATTAACAAATCAATTCTGGGCAAATTAGAGCTGTTTGCCTTGGTAAACCCTTGTTCCATTACTTAATAAGTTCTTACACAAGTTGTAGGACAAAAGCTAAGTAATATACAATTAGGAAATACATAATAAACAATTTTAAGCGCGGAGATCGTCGAAATTCGTACGAAATTTACGTGACAGCGACAGTTCAACATAGATGTGACGTAATTGAATCTGATTGGTGTTCAACTGAACATGGCGGACTAGTGTATTTTGTAGTTTTATTTTATCAAATAAATTAATAATCCCGTCTTATAAATAAAAATAAATATTCTTTTCTAAACATATTAATTATATTTCAGTATATGAACATATTATTTTAGTAATTCTTGCTTACTGTCATCATGCCTATTGACACATTTGAAACATCGTTACTGTTCCAATCTTTTGGAACACCTAAATGTTTCGGAATAGTGAGTCGATTCAGTAAAGAGACACGCCTAGCTCGGAGTTAGGATTTGTGGCAATAGGTTCGCCCCCTGTTACATGGGACCTAATACCAGCCGCCGAGCCGACGCTGCTCTGTGGTAACTAACACTAATTAATGCCAAAATATAATAAAAAATAACGTTTTAGTTGAATTTAATTTTTTATGAAAACTTGAAAAGCATTTAGTATTTTAATATTTAGTTCGCCAAGCGATTTAATTATGTACAAGTAATTTATATAAATGTGTCTCTCTGATAACCAGATCCGAATAGGTAGAATATATTTAACTAAACTTCTAGAAAGGAAGTAATATAGAGTTGATAATACCTCCTATGCCGAAATAATTATAATGACGTCTTATTCCGGGATTTCAAAATCACGAATTATTTATTGAACTTTATATGTGTACACACGGCTACACATCAAGCTATACAAAACCAGTTTAGACTGACCTCCTCTGACAATGAAAATAAATTCCTTTACAATTAAAGGATTTTATTTTCATTGTTTTGTATATATTGATGTCTATAGGCCGACCGTTTAACTCGCGTATCGCCTGCGCGGTAAGAAAGGAGCGGGGAGAGATAAATAAATACTTATAAAAGATACTTATTATTTTATTCTTTACCAACAATGTCTATCTCGAGATAAAACTTTGGATTATTGACTCCGTGTGTAGCGTTACCCGCCCCCGCTCCCTTCTTACCGCGCAGCTGTAGGTAATTATTTCAAGGCCATTAGCGAGTCACAATACTGTATAGGTATACTGTGCTACCGTACAAGGTTTAGAGAGACATAATTATATGAGTCCAATTTGTAGTTATTAATATAAATAAATGTTATATAATGTACAGTTGTTTGTTGTAATAATAAAGTTGTTCTTGCCATTCATATGAGTTTTATTCGTTTTTACACCTTGGGTTATATTATTTCATTTTTATTAGGGATCCCTTTTTTTTTTTTGAAAATGTAATATAGCTAAGTCACTCAGGAAAGATGCAGCTTTCTAATGGTGAAAGAATTTTTGAAATCGGTCCAGTAGTTTTTGTGTGAAAACATTACAAACATACATACAAAAACACAAATGTTTCCTCTTTATATTATACTTTGTCCATTATAAGAACCGTTTTTTGACAGATGGAAACACAGTTGGATGGGCACAGCTCCTAGCTGCTACTGGGAAATTCATAGAAAAACCCAATAACACTTTGCTCGACCTGGAGATCGAACCGAAGACTTCTAGCGTAGCAGACGCGCTTAGGACCACTAGACTAATGAAGCAGGCTTTAGAATACCTCCTTGTTGTACTTTGTCCATTATGAGAACTGTTTTTTGACAGATGGAACTAGTGATTGCAGGAACGTAACAATGCGATTAACGACCCGATTATTGACACTGATTACTGTCTAGTAGTGATTATCGATTGTTAGGTTATCGAATCGAAAATGGTGCAACGACGACCAATAATAAATAAATATGTATAATATTCATCTGATTGTATTAATATTTGTATAATATTAATTTTCCATCCATTTCTTTTCAAAAAGATTGTTTAATTTATATTTTATTGATATTAGAGTGGATGCCATTTTCCGATACTGATTTAAAGTCATTGTTCAAAATGATTGCAGCGAATACATTCGATTGCATCACTAGACACGGTAGAATGTGGTAGAATGTAACTATATTTAATACGCTTAACAATAATATTTTTTTTTGGAAAATCCGTTACATTAATGGTATTATAATGTCTGCAAGGAATCATAATTAAGATAATTTAATAACATAAGGTAGATAATACATTTATTTTGTTACGCATTTCAAAGTTAACTTTTACGTAATCTGGAACAGCTACCTACGCTCTAAGGAAGTCTAAGGCATCTGTCAAAAAACGGTTCACATAATGGACAAAGTATAGTTTAGATAGTTTAGACTAGCTTTCCGCTCGCGCCCATGCCCACGTGGCCTATTCGTTTCTTGTCATATTATGGGATTATATATAGCCTATGTCACTCAAGAATAATGTAGCTTTCTAGTAGTGAACGAATTTTTCAAATCGGTTCAGTAGTTTCAGAGCCTATTCAATACAAACAAACAATCAAATCTTTCCTTTTCATAATATTAGTTTAGACAAACCGCTCCCGCGGATTCACTCATGTCCCAAAACTTATTAAACCTCTGCTTCTATGGCGGCATATGAACGTGAAAACATGCTCCAGATTTTCAATTACACCTCCAGCAATACAAATTTGCAATCCTTTTGAAAGCTAAATGCTTGTGTTACGAGTGGGTTCACGTCGGTAGCACAATAGGTGGGGTTCGAACCGGCAACCATATGATCGCAAGTCCGACGCCCTATCCATTAGGCTAACGCCGCTTCAAATTTCTTTAAATCGCTTCAAACTTCATCCAATTTTGTGCAGTAGTTTTTGCGTGATGCGTTTACAAACATACAGACAACAATTGTAAAAATTGTTAAACAACTGCTACGCTAGAGGCCCTTGGTTCGATTCCCTGGTCGAGCAGTAAGATTGGGTTATTCTATGAATCTCTCAGAAGCAGTTTGGATTCTGGATTTGTGCCCGGTTGGCAATAGGTTCGCTCTCTTTTATATGTGACCTAAAAATACCTTTGAACTGTGGTTGTACATTAGGATACCTCTGCCTAATCCTTCGGGGAATACAAGCGTGATGGTATGTGCAAAACACAATAAAACATTTTTATAAAACCGAGTTGTTTTTATTTAATAAACAATCTATAGGCCGACCGTTTAACTCGCGTATCTGCGCGCTAACAAGGGAGCGGGGGCGGGTAACGTTACACACGGAGTCAATAATTCAAAGATTTATCTCGAGATAGACATTGTTAGTAAAGAATAAAATAATAAGTATCTTTTTTAAGTATCGCTAACATCTTCCCCCGCTCCCTTCTTACCGCGCAGGCGATACGCGAGTTAAACGGACGGCCTATAGCTACCTATAGGTAATCGGTAAAGAAAACTATTTAATTACAAATTTTTCGGCTATAAGCAAAAGTTTTACCTAATACTGAATCGTGAATAAGTTATTGATGATGTCGCAATTCCTACTGCCATGTACCTAGAATGTGTTATAGCCGAATAATTGATGAAAAACCAAGAATTTGAATTTAGCCTTAAAACTCCTTTTTTCTACATATTTGGTCAGCGTAATATCTGCAGTTTTCAACTTTGAGAGAACGGAGGAGTCGCGTTGGTTTCCAGATAGAAGATTCCAGATTGTCTGAAAATAAAAATATGTAAGACTCAACGATGTATAAACTTTAGATACATTACCCGCTGTCTAAAATGGCAAAAAGAAATCAAGGCAATTGCCCGGATCGCGTTTAGTTAAGCACCAACCAGCGTTGCGCTTGACTAATTAGAATGCAGAAATCGTAACATAATAGTTGTGCTGTTTTTGATAGTCGTAATGTTCGTGAATAACGCGTCTATCCCTACTAATATTATAAATGCGAAAGTAACTCTGTCTCTGGGATAGACTAAAGCTCGAGAAAGGACATAGGCTACCTTTTATTGCAAAACATAGTTTTGAAGGGCTTGAAATAGGGGGTGAAAGTTGTATGGAAGTTCGTAATTTTTCAAGATTAAACCATGAAACTTTATATTAAGGCACTTGATATGAAATAAATAAATATTTGTTCTAGCGTTTTTGAAATTTCGACCTGTGTGGGGATGAAATAGGGGATGAAAGTTCGGTAAACTTGAAAGCGTGACTTGTTTGGACTTCTAGTCCAAACAAGTCACGCTTTCAAGTTTAACCCCGGAACCGATTTTGATGGAATTTTTAAACAAAAACAGATTACACCTTGAAAAAGGATATAAGCTACGTTTTGATGTAAAAAGGGGGTTGTAATTAGGGATGAAAAATTGTATGGGAGTTTAAGTGAAAGTTTAACGTTTAAGTACGGACTTAAAAACAGGACTTACCCAGTCTTAGCCACCAATCCGCCCATGCGAAGCCAGCCGAGCATGTAGCAGTTGCCTGTCATAGCAGTTAAGTAGGAGAGACAGCGGCGTCCAGTAAAGCCTCCAGACGTAAGAGACTCTGCCATATAGTAGTAAGCCCTGTGACAAAAGAAAAACTTAGAGAAAGAGGAAGATAATCTTCCAATAAATGGTTATTTAAAACCAACGTTTTCGTTCGAGATTTCCGTACTTATCTACAACGTGTAGGTAATTGGATTTACTCAAAATCAGAAACTAGTTTGTTCAGAATCGATTGCTAAATCGATTTTTTTTTTATGGGATAAGTCGGCAAACGAGCAGGCGAGCTACCTGATGGTAAGTAGTCATCGCCGCCCATGGACATCTGCAATACCAAAGGAGTTGCAAATGCGTTGCCGAGCCTATTTAGGGAAAGGGAGGGGAAGGAGAAAAGGAGAAGGAAGGGGATTGGGGGAGGAATTGGGCCTCAGGCCCTCTCGCTCACCGAACGAAGCGCAGTAACGAAACGCTAATACTCGGACGTCGGTCTTCTGCGAGAGTGTGGTACTTCCCCGGTCAAGCCAGCCCATTCATGCTGCGAACAGCGCGTCCCTACCACAACAAAACGATTACACTACGTTTTAATATAGGTTAATACTAGTACTAGTTTTAATATAATTTTTACATACATACCATCACGCTTGTATTCCCCGAAGGGTTAGGTAGAGGTGTACTAATGTGCACCCACATTTCGCCGGTATGTTTATGTAATAGAGGGCGAGCCTATTGCCATTAACCGGGCACAAATCCAGACTCCGAGCTGGTACTGGGAGTTTCATAGAAAAACCCAATATCACTTCGCTCAACCTGGGGATCGAACCCAGGACCTCTAACGTAGCAGTCGCGCTTAGGACCACTAGACTAATGAGGCAGTCAAATTCAAGTTAATTTTTACTAAAAAATCATTTTCGTGTTGTGTTGAGTTTAAAGTTTTTTTAAAAGAACGCCACGGTGTGTGCCATCTATGCCGACATTCCAAATAATATAGTACAGTTACATATAATATAGTAACTTTTATACATATATGTAATTACATAACTGATTGTGCTGAATAAATCATTTTTCTTTCTTTCTTTCTTTCTTCTTTCTTTCCAAACAGTAAGGGCGTTTGTCCACCGCCACCGTCACCGGCACGTCACCGTCAACGAGATTATTTCTGGCCGAGATCACGTTGACGTTGACGTGACGGCGATCGTTTGTCCACCGCGACGATCCGATCTCGGCGGTTCAGTCAGTTGTTTGACAACTTCTCCTTCTGCTTTTGTAGGTGAGAAGGATGACGTCACGTCAGATTATGGTAACAAGATAGGGTTTCCTGTATTCAATCAATCGCGGTTATGAATCTTTATCTCTAGGATAGGTAGAGAACGCGTTACGCACGTCGCTCATCGTCAGCTGTGAATGATTGTAGAGTTTTGAATCGGCTAGAATAAATAAAATGGAACACATTGACTTGTACAAGTGTCTTTAAAATATCCATTTACATAAATAAATTACATACCATCACGCCTATATTCCCCGAAGGGTTAGGCAGAGGTGTACTAATGTAGGTACACCCACAGTTCGCCGGTATGTTTAGGTCCCATGTAATAGGGGGCGAGCCTATTGCCATTACCCGGGCGTAAATCCATACTCCGAACTGCTACCGAGCATTTCATAGAAAAACCCAATAACACTTTGCTCAACCTGGACTTCTAGCGTAGCAGTCTCGCCTAGAATCACTAGACTATTGAGGCAACAAAAATATCACTTAAATACTCACCTAGCATGGTCACACTCCTGCGACGAACAGCCTGGCATGCCCACCCCACCGTTGGGATAGAAGTCCACGTCCCCGAGGGTAGGCGCGTAGCCCAACAGCCCAGCGTTGGTATGAATGACTTCAGTGTAAACGCCGTCAGTTGCAGCGAATTTGTCGTTGTTGGTCACCCAACCAGGGAGTGCAGGGTCCAAAGCTATTAGGGACAAAAATAAGGACCTCGCTATAGAAATTAAAACTCAATGTAAAGTACAAACAGTACACATCGTTCCCTTAGGTCTTTCATACATACATTCATACACTCACGCCTTTTTCTCATACGATTCTTGCATACTTCTTTTGTTTATGATGTACTCACAGCTACAAATCAAGCTATACAAAACCAGTTCACGCTGGCCTCGTCTTGTAAAGGAAGCCTGTTCAATGCAAGTTCAGCTTAAACTGGTTTTGTATAGCTTGATGTGTAGCCATGTGTACACACAGCTACACATCAAGCTATACAAACAAAACCAGTATAAACTGGCCTTGCATTGTGCTGAAAACCTATACAATGGGAGGTCAGTCTAAACTGGTTTTGTACAGCTTGATGTGTAGCCGTGCTGGACAAAAATGATTAAGAATACATACCAGTTATGTAGGCGATTCTTCCGCCAAGGTTTCTTCCGATGACGCCGACCTGGTGGCCTCCAAGGCTGTGTCCTACGAGGTGGTACATGGTAGGGACGGCCCCAGTAGCAGAGTTCAACCAATCGATAAAATGGGCCACGCTTTCACCTAAAATCACGAGTCAGAGTCAAGACAGAAACTGCAATAAGCTGGTTGATTAAGAGGTAGTCTCCGCTCCGCGCTCCAAACAAAAGTAGTTTTGGTCCTATCTTGAATTTTAACCAATGAAAGTCTTTGAAAGTTTTCAGTAACAATCAGATTATCATTAAAATAAGTGTTCCTTGAACGTAAAACTTCATTTTAATGTACGGTTAAAAAGTTACATGAGCTCAAAGATTGGTAATTTTCGGCAAAAACGACCCAACTTTATGCTAGTATTTCAAGATAATGTTTCAATACAGAAACACTTTGACTCATGGGGAACCCAGATAATATAATGAATATCCTGTTACAAAAAAAAATATGATAGACTTTCAGCGGATCATCTTGTCTTGTACAACTGTGTACGATCGGCTACATATCAAGCTAGATACAAAACCAGTTTACGCTGGCCTCTTATTGTATGGGAAGTCTATACAATGCGAGATCCGCTTAAACTGGTTTTATATAGGTTGACCTGTAGCCGTATGTACCAAATTATTTTCTTTAAAACTCGTTCTCGTAGCGGATATTAGTTTAAATTGTCAATTATTGATAATGTCGCAATTTCTACTGCCTCAAACCTACAACATGATAAAGACTTACAATTTGCAAATTACAAAAAAAAAAGAATTTCGCGCCCAAGGTGACGTAACACTCTTAAGGCTAAAACGTCGGGGTTGGGCGCGAAATTATTTTTTTATTGGTTTTTCGCAATTTTTTCGGCTATAACACATTCTAGGTACATGACAGTAGAAATCGCGACATCAACAATAACTTATTCATAATTCAGTAATAAAACTGATGCTTAAAAATCGTTATCATCGAAGATTTTGGTGTAAGATAGTGGATTCGGCAAAAAATGACAATTTACACTTAAATCTCCTACGATAGCGATTTTTAAGCAATGATTTGTGTACTGATGTCGCAAGTTCTACTGCCTCAAACCTACAATATGATAAAGACTTACAATTTGCGAAATACCAACAAAAAATTGAATTTCGAGCCTAGGTGACGCGATACCCTTAACTCACCAGAAGGAACAGTGTTAGCGAGGGCTGTGAAGTAGTTGATGGACCCAGCGCCAGCACTCCAGTCCACCACTATGACATTCACATCTTCAGCAGACAGGAAAGCTGGAAAGAACCAACCGATTTAATTATTGTGTAAATGCTGCGGGCTTTGCCAAGAAATCTTCTATCGGACGACGAGAAGCACAAAGAAGCGAACTCGTTTCATGGCGGACATCCAAAAAACCCGAACGAAGCGCTTTTTAATATTTAAATTTTTATTTTATTTAACCTTCACTAAAATAACTTAATAATCTTTGCATGGAAAATGCCTAAAAATACAAATAGATAGTTAAAAGGTAAGGTGGCATCGTACGACATCGTACTTGCTGTAAAGCATGTCATGTCAGTTGAGAAGCAAAACTTGCATTTCAACAGATATCACTGACGTCACCCCAAAGACGTAATTTAAAAAATGTGAAGGCAAATTTCAAGCTGGCGGTTGGGACTCGCGGTGGCTTAGCAGTCATATCGTCTGGTGTACTTAACCAGGAGACGCAGGTCCGAATCCTGCCCGCATTCGAATTTTTCCTTAACTACAAGAACTTACTTAACCTTAAGCGTCAGCGTTGGGCGAGAAATTCAACTTTTTTTTGGCAAATTTTTCGACTATATCACATTCTAGGTACATGGCAGTAGAAATAGCGACATCAACAATAACTTATTCACGATTCAGTATTAGGTAAAACTTTTTAGGAAATGTTTTATTACTCAATTGAAAAAGTTGTTATTGATGTCGCAATTTCTACTGCCATGTACCTAGAATGTGATATAGCCAAACAATTTGCCAAAAACCAAGAAAAAAATGAATTTCGCGACCAGCCTCGACGCTTTAGCCTTAACATGCCTTTCTTAATCCTTGTTACTACATGTTTCCACCTGATAATAAAGGACGTACACCGATCTTATCGGCGAGGTTCTCCGAAAAGGTCAGGTGCGTAGTACTCGCAACCAGCCCGTGTGTATAAAAAGATGTATGAATGTGGAAGAAGCGAAAGAGATATGCAAAAGTGGTAGCAAGTGGCAGTTCATAGTTTCTGCCTGTGGGAAAAAGGCGTGAGTGTATGTATGTAATAATCAAAATATCTTACCAGGTACAAGAACAGTGTTGAAAGCAGAAGTAGCGGAGTCCAGCCATCCATGGACCAAGATTATGGTCCTCCTGTTGGGATTGTAGTTCGTGATGCCCAGGAGACCTTCCACTCCTATCAGGAGAGGTTGGCTGACTGATGGGTTCTGTCTAGAAGAGAGCAGGAGAGGAAAATACGTCACTTTTGATGCTTCAGTACAGTTTGTTCGAAATATCTCTGCTCGTCTGAAGTTGACAATACATTGCGAACTCCTTCTGCTTTTGTAGGTAAGAACGATGACGTCACGTCAGATTATGGTAACGAGATAGGGTTTCCTGTATTCAATCAATCACGGTTATGAATCTTTATCTCTAGGATAGGTAGAGAACGCGTTACGCACGTCGCTCATCGACAGCTGTGAATGAATGTAGAGTTTTGAATCGGCTAGAATAAATAAAATGGAACACACTCACTTGTACAAGCGTCTTTAAAATATCTATTTACATAAATAAATAACATACCATCGCACCTATATTCCCCGAAGCGTAAGGCAGAGGTGTACTAATGTACACCCACATTTCGCCGGTATGTTTAGGTCCCATGTAATAGGAGTCTATTGACATTAACCGGGCACAAATCCAATGAGGAAATAGGACCACAAGACCAATGAGGCAGTCTTGGTACTTGGGAACTTATTACTCTATATTCACTTATCCTTATAAGAATATACTAGCTTGTATTAAAAAACCTGACCTATTACGAATCACACCTCTCAATATGGTGTTTCACTTAAGGATCTAAGGCTTTAACCGCCTTGAAAAAGGAGGAGGTTGTCAATTTTTTATCATCATCAACCCATTACATTGTCCCACTGCTGGGCACGGGTCTCCTCTCAGAACGAAAGGGATTACGCTAGTCCACCACGCTAGCCTACTGCGGGTTGGCAGACTTCACATGCCGTCAAGAAAATCTCTCAGGCATGCAGGTTTCCTCACGATGTTTTCCTTCACAGGTTAAGCGCGTGATAATTACTTAATTATTAATACGCACATGACTTCGAAAAGACAGAGGTGCGTGCCGTGGATTCGAACTCGAGACCTTTGACTTGGCAGTCCAATGGTCATAACACAAGGCTATAACGACCTTTTTTATGCTTTATGTTTTTTATTTATGTTCGGGCATAACACCGTCATATATAGAGGGATTTGCAAATTTATTTTTTTGTTATAAAGGGGTTTATATTCCAAAATGGTCTCATTTAAATTTAATACAGATCTGATGATGAGTTTCGGAGACAGACAACGGAACTCGAAACATTATCGCTGCTGTCGCTAAGGTCGCGGACTCAGGGTGAAGATGTGATCACTAAAAACTTTTTTTTTTATCACAGACAGGCTTGCGCTTGACCACAACTCGCCTGATGTTAAGCAACGACGTGGTCTACTATGGAGCGTGCTTCCCTTAGAAGTTGTTAGAAGAAATCTATTCACTCTCGTCTTGAAGACACCCAAATTATATGTCTCGGGGGACAAAGATTTCGGCAGCGAGTTCCACAATACAGCAATAAAATAAATTTTGTTACACAGGAAGAAGTATTATAGGATTTGATTCCCTCATGACCGATGATGGAACTGATCTTACCTTGTAAATAGATGGTATACATTCTGCCTTTCGGGGTTGTATCTCGCAGCTTCAGCTAGGTCACTGACCTTCCCCCACAAGTCTACCAGATGGGCGGCTCCATCCGGACCCTGCATGTACTGGAACCGGAGACCATCTTCCAGCTTCCTGAGGACAGGATCCTGAGGAAATGCTGGAACAGACATGGATTAAATTACATGAGCTCAAACATTGGTAATTTTCGATAAAAACTATTTAACTTTATGCTAGTATTTAAAAATCAATATAGAACCATTTTGACCCATGAGGAACCCAAATAAATATCTTTTTATAAAAAAATAATTTTACTAATAACTATATTAAAAGACTGCCTCATTAGTGTAGTGGTCCTAAGCGCGACTCCTACGCTAGAGGTCCTGGGTTCGATCCCCAGGTCGAGCAAAGTGTTATTGGGTTTTCTATGAATTTCCCAGAAGCAGCTCGGAGTCTGGACTTGTGCCTGGTTAGTGGCAATGCTCGCCGTCTATTACATGGGACCTAAACATACCGGCGAAATGTGGGTGTACTATAGAACACCTCTGCCTAACCCTTCGGGAAATACAGGCGTGATGGTATGTATGTATGTATATTAATAGAGTGTTCCCCAAATTTCGGAACAACAAACACACGCGGAAATGTATTGTTGTTTCACCTCTCGGGCACGCGTTCGCATCGTGAGCGACAGAGATGGCGATAAAAATGGGACATTGTCAGATCATTGTTGTCGCCGTCTGTATCGCTCAAGATATTTCAGCAAATTTTCAATGACTTTCATTGGTTGGAATTTAAAATAGGACCAAACTACTTTTGGATGGAGCTCGGAGCGGTGACTATGCTCTTAAGTCACTACCAAGCATGTGACATCTATCCATTTATATGTATCTAAACGTATTTAAAGTAAATAGATTAAGTATTTGTACACTACAAATGGTACAATATCAGAAAATTATTTACATGAACACCTAACTGTACTCAGATTATATAAAAAGTTAAGACGGAACTTTGCGAACAAAGAAGTGAGGCCGGCTAAAACTACGCCTAACGGTGTACAACACACAATTACACGCACATATATATTAGTTAACTACGACTTATCTTCTCAGTCGAGCTTTCGAAACCTCGATAGCTCGACTGACAAGATAAGGCGTAGTTTCATTCATTTCTCTTTATTTCTTTATTGATCGCTACCTTACGAATAAAAAACGGCTTTTTATTATTCTTGTGGCCATATTCCACTCATTACACTACGCTATAAGTACTCTTTGCAGGTGTTATATCAATATTATCTAATGATAAGATTACATTACGATAATTAAGGAATAATCAATCGTAATAACAAAATATATTATTATTTAATAACTGTTAAATGCCGTGTCAATTACGCCCAAAACTTCGAGATTTCTTGACTTCAGAGGAGTGCGCCTTGGAGTTAAACTCGAGATCTTTAAATTATCATTCATTCATTCATTATTATTTGCATAAATGTGGTTACATGGGTCTTACATATATAGGATTAAATTGTCCAGCACATTTGTCATATAATTTTTATGACGTACAAATTTTACACAATTTGAAACAACGTTCACATAACCACCTAAAAAGTTGTTTTTTAAATTTATTTAAAGGCAGATTTCTAACGCCCTGAGGCAGATGATTATATATACGAACAGACATGGCATGGCTGTTACGACTGTACACAATTCAGTCCTTAATGGTGGCAAAACTATCCATAGTCCATTGCCATAAACTGGGCACAAATCCGAACTCTGCTACTGACAATTTCACAAAAAAACTCAATAACACTGCTCGACCTGAGAATCCAGGACCACTAACATAGCAGTCGCGTTTAGAACCACTAGACTAATGAGGCAGTTTCGTCTCAGAAATTAAAAATGTTATTTTAGTGAAGGAAAAATTGGACTGCAGGCAGGATTCGAACGCAGACGCTATGACCGCTAAGCCACCGCGAGTCCCACCCGCCAGGCCGAAATTTCCTTCATATTTTGAAGTAACGTCTTTGAGGTGACGTCAGTGACATCTGTTGATAAACTACTTTGCTTCTCAACCGACATGACTTGCTTTACAGTTAGTTCGATGTCGTACGATATCACCTTACCTAGATTAACTATTTTTTTGTACTTTTTATGCATTTTTCACGAAGTAACTTAGTTGGCCATACCGTCTGGTGTACTTAATCAGAAGATAGGTTCGAAATTCCCCGAAGGGTTAGGCAGAGGTGTACTAATGCACACCCTCATTTCGCCGGTATGTTTAGGTCCCATGTAATAGGGGGCGAGCGTTTTGCCATTCACCGAGCACAAATCCAGACTCCGAGCTGCTACTGAGAATTTCATAGAAAAACGAAATAACACTTTGCTCGACCTGGGGATCGCACCCAGGACCTCTAGCATAGCAGTCGCACTTAGGACCACTAGACTAATGAGGCAGTCACTTAAATAACTTTATAATGTTAGCATGGAAAATGCAAGTTGTCGCGGGGAGACCACGTCTAGGCAAACGTAGTGTAGGGCGCCCGCCGGCCAGGTGGAGTGACGACTTGCGGAAGGCAGCTGGCAGTGACTGGATGAGGAAAGCCGAAGATCAGGCTTTGTGGCGTTCACTAGGGGAGGCCTACGTCCAGCAGTATAGTAGTAGTAGTGCCTGCTGGTATGTCTACATGCCAGCATGAATGGGTCGCACGAACGGAGAAGTACTACTCTCCCACAGAATATCGACGTCAAGCAGCAGTATGCATACTGTTGCGTTTCGTACGGTGAGTGTGGAGCGCCGGAGGACCAATTTCTCCCTCAGTCCCTTTCCTTGCCCCTCCCTTTTTCTTAAATAGGCTTGGCAACGCATCTGCAACTCCTTTGGTTTTGCAGATGTCCATGGGCGGCGATGACTACTTACCATCAGGTAGCTCGCCTGCTCGTTTGCAGAGTTATACCATAAAAAAGCAGTGTACGAGTATCGGCTGATGATGATGGAAAATGCATACAATATACAAAAAGATAATAAAAAATGGATAAATAAAAGATAAAATAATGAATATTGGAATTTATATTTACCTGTAACAACAGCCAATCCGAATATAATTAAGGGAACAGACTTAACCATGATTGAAGACAGAATAAATTATCTTTTTAATACATTACTAAACAATTTTGCTACCAATTATTATCGCTATCAATGCGGCAAATAATTATCTACATAATATATCTATCTATCATCTACTAATATAATAAAGATTTTGTTTGTTTGTTTTCTGGAACGCAGAATTTAAAAATACATACAATACTATTGCCATTAACCGGGCACAAACCAGACTCCGAGCTGCTACTGAGAATTTCATTTGTTTATCTATTTATTATCAACACAACTTAATTTAGATTATATTAAAAAGGCACAATGTAAACATAAACCAATTTAGGTTTTTCTGTACACCGATTGGGTCCGTCGACAGCTCGATTTTCATGGATGTAGGTCTGTACGAGTAGGTGAACACGACGTATCATAGAAACAATAATACTGTAAAGTTTCATCAAAATCCTTTCTGTAGTTTTTGCGTGAAACAGTAACAAACATACATCCATCCATTAGTGCGACCAGGACAAACAAATTCAACAACTAATCTATTTACTTAAAACTATTTTTTTTGTATTTTTATATTTTTTACTTTTAACTACTGCTATGCACAAAGCTCTGCACCTTACTCGACAGAGCTGTGAGCGCGAGTAACCTAATAGAAGGGATATTAATTGATCCCCTATATTTGACTACACCCAGACATACGAATTAGACTACTTTTTACTTTTTTGCCTTTTGCACGACATCCAAACCAGACCATGACAACCAAAACAACGACTGACAAACGAGACAGATCACAAACAATGCCGTTGTTCCGCTCAGCTTATATACTCTCACTGTGAACGAAACCATAGTGTCATCTAATTCGATCTTAACGCCATCTAGTTACACCTTTGAAACTAAATGACGCTTAACTAATTAAATTAACTCTAACACATCCATCCTCACAAACTTTCAAATTTTTTTATATAAGTAAGTAGGATACGTGGTACTCAGAGGCCCAAAAAGACTGGTCTATCCTTAGAATCTCGGTGTTGCCAAGAAATTGTGCTGCTGCGGTCTGCTGGCAGTTGCTTTATTTAAAATACAGCTATATCTTGTTAGAACGGAATGTAATGGATTTTTTTAGGGCGAATGTCAGTGGCAGCGTCGGGAGTGATTCGCCTAGAAGGACGTACACCGATCTTCTCGGCGAGGTCCTACAAAAAGGTGCGTAGTACTCGCAACCGGCGCGTGTGTTTGAATAGATGTATGAATGTAGAAGAAGTGAAACAGATATGTAAGAGTCGTAGCTAGTGGCGGTCTATAGTTTTAGCCTACCCTTGGAGAACGGCGTGAGAGTATGAATGTATGTATTTGGGTAGACCGGAAACTGACCCCAATATACTTAATAGGGGAAAAGGTAACAGGATGATTTTTGAAGACAAGAACCACAGAAAGACCAAAAGGGAGGGAAGGGAGACCAAAAAAAAGATGAATGGATTGTTGTCAGTAAGATATGATGGAAAAGAGATTGAATGATGAGACGACGACTAACAGGGATGAATGGAAGAAAAGGACAGGCAGCAGACCACAAATAAATTGTGAAAAGAGCAGGAAGATGATGATGATGATTAATAAAGTAAAAACTAATAGTAATTTGAGATATAATTTATTTTATTCAGCTTTTTGAGAACGGGGATTCCTCATTCGTTGTCAAGAAGTAAATACCAGAAGACCTGCAAACAAAATATTTAAATAGGATAATATCATTTTCGTTAACGTACATATTGGGGATTACATAATAAATTACATTTATATCTGTAAATAGGTCTTAAAGACGCTTTTGTTTTTTTAACTTGATGTCGCCGGCATTTCAAGCCGGCAATCTGGTGATGTCGAAGAAGAAACGCCGGAAAAGCCTTAGAAAAACATGGTTTCTTTAAAAGTTCAGACAGTAGTATTATCAAAAGTATGTCTGAACAGGCCTTTTGAAGAAAGAGCCACAGCAGCTTTGAGCTTAGTGCTGACCTGTCCTAACTGACGGCACGCACAGATCAGTCATTGTGTAGCTCAACTACTTTATAGGGAGCTGAACGACCCGTCACACGACGAAAGATATTTTAATTTGTACATGAAACCTCAACATGGGGAATGTAGGATGGTTAAATACGTGATATAGCTCGGTTTCAAGAGGGCGTATCAACATGAAATATGCGCCAGATTTTAAATAACACCTTCAGAAATACAACTGTGGAGACTTCATCCAATTTTCTGCAAAGAAATCTCACAGACGTGGGTTTCCTCACGATGTTTTCCTTCACCTTTTTAAGCAAGTGATAATTTTATTTAATGTGTCGCCTTGAGAAAGTCACGACCCTCAGAAGTGTGGAATCCGAATTGCGGAGGAGGAGGAATTATTTATTAATCCCCTCATGATTACAAAGAGTCAGAGAATTAGAATCCAAGGCACGTAATTCCTTGGATTCTAATTGAAAGAAACCATTTCAATTTGTTACTTTAAGTAGCTATAAGTACAAGAAACGTACCCAGTTTTTGGGTTGCGACCACCCATCTTCAAGGTGTCCGAAGAGTTGCAGTTGCTGGACAGAGCAGAGCTTAAGGAGTCACAGCGTTTACCAGTGAAGCCTCCAAAAACCAGAGACTCAGCCATAAAGAAGACACATCTACCATTAAAAACAGATAAATAAAATTATATTTTACCCTGCGTTTCCCCTGACGACAAAACAAGTTGCAAACAGCTACCTATCTCTCTCACTCTTTGAGAGGGATAAGTACCTAGGCCTAGACAATGTTACATTTCCATATCGATAAGGAAGTTAGATAAATCTGAAATGTATGGAATTGGTATAACATTTCGATATGTCACGTGGTGAAGTTATGTCAAATCCATACATTTTTGCCATCGAACGTCGTCATCGATAATGAAGATGTGAAATTGTCTAGACCCCCAGGTCAGAAATAAGAAATCCTTAGAAGTACCAAAGTTGTCGAAATTGCTCAAAAGATTAGCAAAATTAAGTATCAGTGGGCGGAGCACATAATATCGTAGAACTGATTGCCGCTGGGGCCAAAAGGTTCTCGAGTGGAGACCATGCACTTGAACCACCTCCAACGAGATAGATAGACGACCTTGTAAATGTCGCTGAGAGTCGTTGGATGCAGGCGGCATATAACCGGTCGTTGTGGAAGTCTATGGGGGAGGCCTTCGGTCAGCAGTGGACCTGGATATGATGATGATGAAAAGCGCGAGCATTCCATGTCGGACGCCCTTTAAGAAAGCCGAAACAAACTCAAGTCATGGACTCTTAAGTCCAGTAATAGTTGTAGTAATGAGTTCTACAGTGCAGGGTAGTAGATGGTCTTTTGAAGAAAAAGCTATAGCAGCTTTAATTTGACTTGTTTTAACTGACGGCATGGCATAATAAACATAACTGACGAGACCACTGCCTGTGGTGTTGCCTGAAGACGTAAAATGTGGAAGAGAAATTCGACATCACAGGCAGTGGTCTCGGTAGCTTAGTTGGTAAAGCGTTCTGTGTACTTAACCAGAGAGACACAGGTACAAAGCTGCCTTAGATCGAATTTTTCTTTCACTAGAATTTTTCTTTAATTAAAAAAAATCATATCTTTATCATCATCATTCAATTACATTGTCCCACTGCTGGGCACGGGTCTCCTCTCAGAACGAGAGGAATTAGGCTATAGTCCGCCACGCCAGCCCACTGCGGGTTGGCAGACTTCACATGCCGTCAAGAAAATCTCTCAGGCATGCAGGTTTCCTCACGATGTTTTTCCTTCAACGTTTAAGCGCGTGATAATTAATTATTAATACGCACATGACTTGGAAAAGACAGAGGCCTTGGATTCGAACTTGAGACAATTGACTAGGCAGTCCAATGGTCATATCACTAGGCTATCACTGCACTTCTCTTATATATCTTTATACTCGCATAGAATTTAGAAGCTGGAAACAATGGCTTTTCATACCTATGATGGCTGCAGCTCCTGTCTGAACATCCCGGCATCGAGCTCCCCCCATTGGGGTAGAAGTCCACATCACCAGCTGGACTGACCAGCCCGGAGACGCCAGCATCCGTATGAATAACCTCCGTGTAAATACCGTCTGTTGCTTTGAAGGCGGCAGGGTTACTGATCCAGCCAGGCAGGGCTGGGTCTAGAGCTAAAAAGAAAAAAAAAGTACATTGCTATCATAGGAGACTTAGGTGTAATGAAGCGGCGGTAGCGTAATGGCTAGGGCGTCAGCCTTGCGATCATGTGGTTGCCGGTTCGAAACTCACCCATTGCATTACCGACGTGAACCCACTCGTAATACAAGCATTTAGCTTAGTACGAGGGGTTAACAAGAATGCTAGTAATGTGCGACCCACATTTCTAGTAAGCTTTTAAAAAAAATGATTGGTTTTACTTTTTCGTTAAAAGTAATTTTATTTAAATGGGACCACCTCTGAAGTATGATCTACCAAAAAAAAATAATCATCAAAATCGATCCATAATTGAAGGAGATATCGCGTAACAAACATAAAAAAACAACATCCAGACGACCTCCTTTTTGAAGTCGGTTGAAAATAATGAAATAATTTTATGTCTAAAACAGTTAGGGAAATTCGGTGGCGAAAACAAAAGACCAACTCAAATAGAAGTCACCGACTTCCCAAACTGTTTTAGACACAAAATTATTTTATTATTTTTTGATGGCGGTTAGACTTTTTTGTTAAAAGTAATTTTATTCTTCTCTCCATTTAACGACAACTCTCTATAACGCCCTAAAATGCACAGTCTCTTCAGTGTCCATATATCGAGCTTAAAGTGTATATAGAAATAGCCCGATCTCGGTATGGAAGAAGATAGGATCTATAGTAAAAATAGTGAACCAACAAGTAATGTAAGGAACTCTTCCTCCAAGATGCCTCCCGATGATGCCGGCCTGGTGACCTCCAAGACTGTGTCCAATGATGTGGTAGCGAGAGATGTCAGCACTATAGATGCTGGCGGGAAACATTCCGAATCATTCCCGTCGAATACTTCGGAAGTATTCCGAAATATTCCGAAACTTTGGGAATATTTCAACTGTCAAAAAAATACCAGAAAAATCGACATTACTACCTATTTCGCGCTTGGAAGTTGTTAATTATATTATCTTTAGTTGTGTTGTGAGCGGTAGGTATATTAAATTTATGGTTGTGAGTTCAAACTCATAACCTCCTTTTTTTCAAGTCGGTTAATATACCAAAACCTGCTCCTAAGTATGTACAACAAATACTTTTCAAAACCGCATCAAAACGTGTTCGCTTGCAAGGTTTGCCTTTATTTGTTTTATTGACTGGCTATTATACGCGTTAGGTATTATGCGACTCGCGAATGCTCGCAATGCGTACAGAGCTACATACAAACTAACCAAAAACGTAGGTAACCCTTTTTCAAAAAACAAATCAAATATGCTAGGCCGGGTTTTTTATTCCACAACTGACATTTATAAAAATAGTATTCGATTTCGAAATAAATAGTTACCTTCCTAAAAACAAAAGAATAAAAATCCTGTTAATCGCAGCCTAACATATCTACCTATAAAAATATTATCATAAACTTAATCAATCCCATTTACATTTCTGAACAATAACTAACTCACCCACCACACCACAAACAAAAACGTTTATTCCCGCTATTGAAATATTCGGGCGAAATATTCGGCGGAAACATTCGATTGCGGGGTATGAATCTTTCTCGCGCGGGCGAAAACTTCTCCGGGGAGCATCTCCCCTCTTACCGCACCCCGCACCGCCATCGCCTGTACGCACGACTCGTGCGACTCGTGGCAGTCGGGCGCGCGCGGCGGCGGAAGCGCGTGCGTTCGGCGCATAGAGGGGCTGCGGCGGCGGCGATCGACGATCGATGAAAAATACAGTTTGTTCGAAATAAGTTAGCCGTTCCGAACTACCGCGGTGATAAAATCGTTTATTAAGTGTTTCAATACATAAATATTGAAATTAGTAAACAAAATAATTAGAAATGTGAAACTTAACGACCCTAATTATCTTTACACCGACTCTTTCTATTAAAATTTACCACTTCTAAACCACTTGCAGACAACTTCCGATCGGCGTACTTATTTCGAACAAACTGTACGATTTTTCAGCAAAAAATATAAAAAACTTAATTAAATTCATTTTGAATAATTCTGATTGAAAGAAACTTTCCCAGAAGTATTCCGGAATTATTCAGAATTTTTCAGAAGTTTTGCAACTATAGTCAGCACCACTGGATGAGTTCAACCAGATTATAAACTTAGCCACGTGTTCAGCTGAAAATAAAGAGATGTTAATAAAATAAATTTTATAAAAAAACGGTATTCGTAATGACTTCTTTCGTTTCTCTTTGGGCGTCAAATTAAAATAATTTTAGTTTTTTCGCAAATTCAAATTGTAATCTTGAAGCGGCGGTTGCTTAATGGCTAGGGCGTCGGACTTGCGATCATGTGGTTCCCGGTTCAAAACCCACTCATTGCACTACTGACGTGAATCCACTCGTAACACAAGCATTTAGCTAAGTACGAGGGGTTAACAAGAATACTAGTAATGTCCGACCCACATTGCGACTAAACTGTAGCGACAGCGTCACCACATAATTGGACGTAACTAGATTAATCACATTTGTAGAGATATAATAAGATAAGTATACGCACAATATTGTTTTAGTATACAACCTCAGATCAAATAAAAAGTTAAGATGTAACTTTGCGAACAAAGAGGTGAGGCCGGCTAAAACTACGCCTTGCCGTGTACAAACACAATTACAGGCACACACGCATACCGAAACTACGCCTTATCTTGTCAGTCGAGCTATCGAGCTATCGAAAGCTCGACTGACAAGATAAGGCGTAGTTGCGCTATTGTTATATAGTGTAAAATTGTGTTTGTACACGGCAAGGCGTAGTTTTAGCCGGCCTCACTTCTTTGTTCGCAAAGTTCCATCTTAACTTTCTATTTGATCTGAGTATACAACGTTAATTTTTTTTTACCCTAAAGCCGAAACACCGCAACTTTAATTTGATTTTAAATGTAAGAAAAAAATACCAAAATAAAAAAAAAATATTAAAACACGCGGTGACGAGCTTAAAAGTTTGTCCTAATTTACGTTATTTGCGCGGGTGGGTACGAAGAGCTAAGGGCGCCAGGCGGTACAGGTGAGTGACTGAACCCTCCCCGTTCGGTGTTTCTTGCGCCGATTTTCGCAATAAAACTGGGTGTCCATCTTGAATAGTTTTAACATAGGCTAAAAACCATTGCAATCGATTATGTTACTGATTCTGATCAAACTACTTTCGGCTTTCGGGTAAACAAAAACTAGCTGTATAAGCACCATTTGTACATTGAACAGTAATTTTTTAGAAAAGATTACACATCTCGCGACTCTTCCTTTACCAAAACGTTTGGCAAATAAACTTAAAAAAATATATACTCTACTAACCAGTTCTAATGGCGTTGGTGAGTGCTGTTAAGTAGTTCCCAGCAGCTCCAATGCTCCAGTCTACCATTATGAGATTCACATCTTCGGCAATTAGGTAATCTGTTGCAGAAATGATGTTTCATCACTAGAAGCGTAGGGTGCTTACAATTTTGTATTTTTGTAAGGATCCCACGATTTAATCAATAAAATTAATGTTTTTAGGGTTCCGTAGCCAAATGGCAAAAAACTAAACAAATATAGATTCGTCATGTGTATCTGTCTGTCTGTCCATCCGTATGTCACAGCCACTTTTCTCCGAAACTATGAGAACTATGCTGTTGAAACTTGGTAAGTAGATGTATTCTGTGAACCGCATTATGATTTTCACACAAAAATAAAAAAAGACAAAATATTTGGGGGTTCCCCATACTTAGATCTGAAGCACAAAAAAATGTTTGTCATCAAACCCATACGTGTGGGGTATTTATGGATAGGTCTTCAAAAATGAATAAGGTTACTAATATTATTTTTTTCTAAACTGAATAGTTTGCGCGAGAGACACTTCCAAAGTGGTAAAATTTGTGTCCCCCCCTGTAACTTCTAAAATAAGAGAATGATAAAACTAAAAAATATATATGATGTACATTACCATGTAAACTTCCAACGAAAATTGGTTTGAACGAGATCTAGTTAGAAGTTTTTTTTTTATACGTCATAAATCGTAATGGTACCGAACCCTCCGTACTCGAGTCCGACTCGCACTTGGCCGGTTTTTTTTTAATTGTCTATGCACCGTTGGTACAAAAGCAGTCTTAATGCCAATAGGCATTTTCTGCCAGACAACATTGGGGTGATACAGAGATAAATAATGGAGTAGTACACTCGTGAAACAAATTGAAATTAAATTAAATTAGGTACGACTGAAATAAATTATACAATAAACATAAACAGATACATATAGGTAGGTATATTAGGTATCCACATCCAATACATACATTTTTTTTTTAAACTGTTTTTCTACATTCATACTCTTTTGGAGGACCTCGCCGATAAGATCGGTGTGCGTCCTTCTAGGGCGACCTCTCCCGACGCTGCCACTAACATTCGCCTTATAAATTCCATTTGTTAATCGTCTTTCATTCAATACTCAATAGTTTATTGTATTCCATAACGTAAATATTTACAGGTTTACGATTAGTGTTACTACATATTATGGACCGACCAATTGTCGCGGCACAGCAAAGCTTCAATAGTTTAGTAGAAGAGAGGAGGAGTGCGTCAAATTATAAATATGATTAATTATTAGAAACTTCTTAGTAGGTATTTTAAAATATACAGGGTGGAAGGGACATCGACGCACATCCGCTTACCACGAATTCAGTACATGATTATGGACCCCCTTGCGTTGATATTTTTCGTCGGTCTGAAAAAAAATATCTGCTTTTTCATACAAAAGTGCAATACCTACACGGTCAAAATGTATGGAACAGCTGTTTTTTTTTGTTTTTGATATGTTTTTGATCATGTACTGAATTCACCCTGTATAATTTAATTAGGTGCGGCTGCTTTTTATTCATTCTCTCTACATGCCCAAACCATCTTAGCATAATAATATGTATTTCGAAACGTCGTGATATTTTAGAATTACTTACAATTAGTCATATACACATTGAAGTTCGATTGTGGGGTATTACCCCACCCGTGTACAATGAATACTGTCTTCTTGCTGGGGTCAAAGTTGGAAGCCTTGAGGACGTCATCGGCCCCCAAAGGTATAGGCTGGCTGGTATGACGGTTGAGTCTGGTGATAAAAAAAAATAACATAATAATACTGTTACGAGCTGGGGTTCGGGATAAATAAACTTACACCAATTTACCAATAAACAAATAACACTTTAATTAAATACACTAAAACACAACAGAAATCACCACAACGTCACTATAGTTGTACACTACACTCAACAATATCGCACAATTAATCACTTGTTAACTCACTTCGATCTTCACTTGTTCGCTTCCAACACAAGACTACTCTGCCTAGCCCTCACGACCGGTATTTATACGCGCAATGAAGATTCCAGAGTCGAATGGTCGCGATTAGTCGATAAAAATCGTGTAGGTACCTAACCGCCTATTGTTTCCGGGCGTTGACCCGTGACCTTGGCCTTGAACGGTTATTATTTGCGCGCGGTGCAGTCGGGTACATTCTTTTGTGTTTCGACGTGCTTCTATGACGGATCTAGAACCTTCGTGGCCTATCCACGTTTTTCTATTAGTTACTCGGCGTAACAATACCATCATACCATCATAACATACCATCACGCCTGTATTCCCCGAAGGGTTAGGCAGAGGTGTACTAATGTACACCCACATTTCGCCGGTATGTTTAGGTCCCATGTAATAGGGGGCGAGCCTATTGCCATTAACCGGGCACAAATCCAGACTCCGAGCTGCTACTGGGAATTTCATAGTAAAACCCAATAACACTGCTCGACCTGGGAATCGAACCCAGGACCTCTAGCGTAGCAGTCGCGCTTGGGACCACTAGACCAAAGAGGCAGTTAACATAATAATATGTCTTTTTATGAGATAACTCGGCAAACGAGCACGCGAGCTACCTGATGGTAAATAGTCATCGCCGCCCATGGACATCTGCAATACCAAAGGAGTTGCAAATGCGTTGCCGACACTAATTTTTTTATTTTAAGTTGAGTATCAAAAATTTCGCTTAAAAATTGTTCTAACTTTCGACTTCCCACTTCCGACTTCCAACTTCCGACCTCCGACTTCCCACTTCCTACCTCCACTTCCAACTTCCGACTTCCGACTTCCCACTTCCGACTTCCAAACTCCGACTCCCCACTTCCGATTTCTGACTTTCAAGTTTTGACTTCCCACTTGCAACTTCCCACTTTAGACTTCCGACCTACGACTTCGCACTTCTGACTTAGACTTAGATTTAGGTGTTGATTGTCATTTTTGGCCAAATCCTCTCTTTTACACCAAAATCTTCTTCAAAAGTTTTTATACTCAATCGTGAATAAGTTATTGTTGATGTCGCAATTTCTACTGCCATGTAACTAGAATGTGATATAGCCGAATAATTTAAGCGGCGGTAGCCTAATAGCTAGGGCGTCAGACTTGCGATCATGTGGTTGCCGGTTCGAAACCCACCCATTGCACTACCGACGTGAACCCACTCGTAAAAGCATGAAGCTTAGCGCGAGGGGTTAACAAGAATACTAGTAATGTGCGATCCATATTGCTAGAAGGCTTTTTCTTTAAATGCGAAAAACGCGCGCAAGCCTGGTCGTTTAGCTTTAAAACCTCTCTCCTATTTGTTTCGTTGGTATTTTTGTTACTTACTGTGTGAAAAGGTGGAACCCAACGCTCTCTTCAGGGTTATATCTTGCCGCTGCCAGCACGTCGCTGGTCTTCAACCACAAGTCCACCAGCACCTCGCCATCAGGTCCCACCACGTACTGGTAGCGAGGACCTGGATCCATTTTGGCTATCACATGGTCGGCCGGGAGAGCTGAAGAGTAAAAGGTATCGTTATGTTTATTTCAGGTTTTTTTAATGGGATAACTCGGCAAACGAGCAGGCGAGCTACCTGATCATCACCGCCCATGGACATCCGCAATACCAAAGGAGTTGCAGGTGCGTTGCCGAGCCTATTTAAGGAGGAGGGGAGGGAACTGAGGGAAGAATTGGGCCTCCGGCGCTCCACACTCACTAAACGAAACGCAACAGTATCCATACTGCTACTTGACGTCGATATTCTGTGGGAGGGTAGTACTTCCCCTGTCGTGCTGACACATTTATGCTAGCATGTAGACATGCCAGCAGGCACTACTACTACTGTAGTGGAACTATACTTCTGGAGTGCAGCTGCTTCTACAATCTAGGAGTACTTTTCGCACTTTTTTTAAGGATTAACTCGGCAAATGAGCATACGAGCTACCAGAAATTAAGTAGCCAAAATGTTAGGTGTAAGGTTAGGTTAGGTTTTTTTTGGGATAACTCGGCAAACGAGCAGACTAGCTACCTGATGGTAAGTAGTCATCGCCGCCCATGGACATCTGCAATACCAAAGTAGTTGCAGATGCGTTGTCGGGCCTATTTAAGGAAAAGGGAAGGGAAGGAGAAAAGGAGAAGGAAGGGGACTGAATGAACTGAGATACTATAATGATAATGACTGAAATACACGATTTACTTAGTTTTCACTTCTATCGGCAGTCCCCAAAGACTGCCTCGAAGTTTTTTGTCTGTGGGGTGTGTCAGGCTACGCTCTGAGAAGAGCGATTTTCCGACTAAAACCTCGGCGTTTCGCGTCACCAGTTTAGTACCGGGACTACGAAAGCGCTGTCGCATTCGTCCGCAGACCCGACAATGATGGGCCGCCTATGCCCCCTACGAAGGTTCTCCCTACCTGATGCAACGGCGGCTATCACAAAAACTAAAACAACACTCTTCGTAGCCATATTTCACACAACTAGACAGTTTTTAGCTATGAATTCTATATTATAAGTATAACCAAATCAAAGAATTGTTAATAATTATGTTTAATAATCTCTGTAATCTTAATCTGTTCATGAGGGTTTGTATATAGAGTGTTCTTGAAAAGACAGACTTCACGAGATAGGGGATGCGCCTATTGCTCGGATATTGATCGGAAATCCAAACTCCGAGCTGCTACTGATAATTTAATACAAAAAAAAATATTCTTTGCTTGAAAAAAAAAACAAATGTAGTATTATTTAGTAAAATTTTAAGTTTTTTTTTTTGATGATTTTTAGTGATGCGGAGGAATACTTCGACGCCTGGGTGTGACAATTTGTTTAAGTAAATACTCTTTCAATTATTTTGTAAATAAACGTTTTCAAGTCGATTATTTTATTTTTATTTTGTTTATTAGATATGCGAGCTTTACAATGTAAGGCAAAATCTGAACAGGCCTTTTGAAGAAAGAGCCATAGCAGCTTTGAGTTGACTTGTCCTAACTGGCGGCACGCATACATTTTTTTTATAACACAAATTGGCAAAAAAGCATACGACCCGCCTGAAGGTACGCGGTACTGCAACATCGGGGGTATCACTCGCATGTTGCCGACCCTGTAAAAGGAAAGGGAAGGGACGGAGAAGGAAGGGGACTGAGGAAGGAATTGTGCCTCCGGCGAGCCTCTTGCCAGCCCTGGTTAAATGAGACTTAACAACTGAGGTGTCAAGATGACAACACGCGAGTGATACCACTGGTGTTGCTGATGTCTATAGGCCGAGGATGTCGCTTACCATCGGCGGCACGTATAGGTATTTGATCAGGTTTTAGTTGTAGTAGTGTCTCGCTGGCTTGTCTACATGCCAGCATGAATGTGTCCGCACGACCAGGGAAGTACTACCCTCTGACAGAGTATCGACGTCAAGTAGCAGTATGTATACTGTTGCGTTTCAAACTGTGATTGTGGACAACGGGAGCCCCAATTCATCCCTCAGTCCCCTTCCTTATCCTTTTCTCCTTCCCCTCCCTTCTCCTTAAATAGGCTCGGCAAACGGGAAGGTTTATTTTCATTAAATAGGCTCGGCAACGCATCTGTAACTCCTTTGGTATTGCAGATGTCCATGGGCGGCGATGACTACTTACCATCAGGTAGCTCGCCTGCTCGTTTGCCGAGTTATCCCATAAAAAAAATGAACGCCCTGTTTACCTAATCCGCTAATATTTCAATGATTCTCACGCAATTTTATAATCAATGACACGGTCCATACCACCGCTCAGACACGCGTATTGTATACCACGTCACCAGCACGACGACCTTATAATCATGTTATACAATATAATATCATGTAATTTATTATGCGCGGTAGTGCGCCAACCAAGTTCGTTGAAGATGTAGGTAACAAAAAATTACAGAGGGCGAAGTCAAAATAATTTATTATGAATAAAAGATGTTAACTGCGCCCTTTGCAATATTATTTCGCATTTATTTCACAACAAAATGTAGAAAAAGATAAAAAAGAGTCACGTTACCTAATTTATGCTTTTTTAGTATTCCTGTTTAGTTTACGCTGGCCTGTTATAAGAAGCCTATACAATGCGAGATCAACTTGACTTGATTTGTATAGGTTGACGTGTAACCGTGTGTACACCTCTGCCTTACCCTCCGGGAAATACAGGCATGATGGTACGATATAATATATTAGTGACTAGCTTCCGCCCGCGGGGACCGCATTTCTTTTAATTTTACGGGATAATAAGTATATAGCCTATGCAATTAAAAAATAATATAGCTTTCTTTTGGTGAAAGAATAAATCGGTTCAGTAGATTCAGAGATTACCCCCAACAACTTAACAAACTTTACCTCTTTATAGTATTAGTACATATATATACAGAAAATACCTAATGGCATAAAACCCACCTTCATACTAGCGGCGGAATTAATAAATTAGTTCTTACGTCACAAGAGCCACACCACGCCCTCCATTTAGAGTAGAAACTTGGCTCCGTTTTTACATAAACATTTTTGCGGGAAATATTAATTTGTTGATAAAGGATTATTGATTTATCATATCATTTCGTCTGCAGCCAAATGTAAGCTCATAATTAATCTTAGATTAGTGATCGCCGATTGACAAGTGCAAACAAGTACACAAGTCTTCACACTTTTCCAATCTGAACTCGCACTGTACACGTTTTCCTTATGATGAGGGGTCATTTTATACGGCAACGCATTCCTATAGCTCAGTATGCTATAAAGACATGCAGTGATCGGAATTAGGTGTGGTAATTTACCTAAACTTCGAAGGACAGAGACAAAAACTGAAAACTTCCTTGCGATAAAATTGTCGAAAAAAGCGAAAAAAAAGCGAGTCGAAAGTCGAATGTCCAAGTCCAAGTCCAAGTCGGAAGTCGGAAGTCCAAGTCCAAGTCCAAATCGAGTCGAAAGTCGAGTCGAAAGTCGAAAATCAGAAGTCGGAAGTTGGAAGTCAGAAGCGGGAAGTTGGAAGTCGGATGTGGGAAGTCGGAAGTTGGAAGTCGCAAGTGGGAAGTCGGAAGTCTGAAGTGGGAAGTCTGAAGTGGGAAGTCGAAAGTTAGAAGTCAGAAGTCGGAAATTGGAAGTAGGAAGTCGGAAGTGGAAGGTCAGAGGTCGGAAGTTGGAAGTGGGAAGTCGGAAGTGGGAAGTCGGAAGTTGGAAGTAAGAAGTCGGAAGTCTAAGTCGGAAGTGGGAAGTCGAAGGTCGGAAGTCAGAAGTTGGAAGTGGGAGGTGGGAAGTCAGAAGTTGGAAGTGGGAAGTCGTAAGTGGGAAGTCGTAAGTGGGAAGTCGGTGGTCGGAAGTGGGAAGTCAGAGGTCGGAAGTTGGAAGTCGAAAAAGGGAAGTCGGAGGTTGGAAGTTGGAAGTCGGAGCTTGGAAGTTGGAAGTCGGAGGTCGGAAGTGGGAAGTTGGAAGTCAGAAGTCTGAAGTGGGAAGTTGCAAGTGGGAAGTCAAAACTTGAAAGTCAGAAATCGGAAGTAGGAAGTCGGAAGTCCAAGTCGGAAGTGGGAAGTCGGAGTTTGGAAGTCGGAGTTTGGAAGTCGGAAGTGGGAAGTCGGAAGTCGAGGTAGGAAGTGGGAAGTCGGAGGTCGGAAGTTGAAAGTGGGGAGTCAGAAGTTAGAAGTCCAAGTCGGAAGTTGGAAGTGGGAAGTCGAAAGTTGGAAGTAGGAAGTCGGAAGTTTAAGTCAGAAGTCGAAAGGCTAAAGTCGGAAGTCCAAGTCGGAAGTGGGAAGACGGAGGTTGGAAGTTGAAAGTGGGAAGTCGGAGGTCGGAAGTTGGAAGTCGGAAGTTGGAAGTCGGAAGTTGAAAGTCGAAAGTCGGAAGTCTGATGTGAGAAATTGCAAGTGGGAAGTTGAAACTTGAAAGTGGGAAGTCGGAAGTTGGAAGTCGGAGGTAGGAAGTGGGAAGTCGGAGATCGGAAGTTTGAAAGTCGGAGGTCGGAAGTTGGAAGTGGGAAGTCGGGAGTCTGAAGTTGGAAGTCCAAGTCGGAAGTTGGAAGTCCAAGTCGGAAGTTGGAAGTCTAAGTCGGAAGTGGGAAGTGGGAAGTTAGAAGTGGGAAGTCGGAAGTGGGAAGTCAGAAGTGGGATGTCGGAAGTCGGAAGTCTGAAGTTGAAAGTCGGAAGTCTGATGTGGGAAATTGCAAGTGGGAAGTCGAAACTTGAAAGTGGAAAGTCGGAAGCTGGAAGTCGGAAGTGGGAAGTTGGAAGTAGGAAGTCGGAAGTCCAAGTCGTAAGTGGGAAGTCGGAGTTTGGAAGTTGGAAATGGGAAGTTGGAAGTGGGAAGTCAGAGGTCGGAAGTCGGAAGTCTGAAGTGGGGAAGTCGAAACTTGAAAGTGGGAAGTTGGAAGTCAGAAGTGGGAAGTAGGATTTCGGAAGTCTGATGTGGGAAATTGCAATTGGGAAGTCGAAACTTGAAAATGGGAAGTCGGAAGTTGGAAGTTGGAGGTAGGAAGTGGGAAGTCGGAAGTGGGAAGTTGGAAGTCGGAAGTTGGAAGTTGGAAGTCGGAAGTGGGAAGTCGGAAGTTGGAAGTAGGAAGTCGGAAGTCTAAGTCGGAAGTGGGAAGTCGGAAGTGGGAAGTCAGAAGTGGGAAGTCGGAAGTCTGATGTGGGGAAGTCGAAACTTGAAAGTGGGAAGTTGGAAGTCAGAAGTGGGAAGTAGGATTTCGGAAGTCTGATGTGGGAAATTGCAATTGGGAAGTCGAAACTTGAAAGTCGGAAGTCGGAAGTTGGAAGTTGGAGGTAGGAAGTGGGAATTCGGAAATCGGAAGTTGGAAGTCGGAGGTCGGAAGTTGGAAGTCGGAAGTGGGAAGTCGGAAGTCTGATGTGGGAAATTGTAAGTGGGAAGTCAAAACTTGTAAGTGGGAAGTCGGCAGTTGGAAGTCGGAGGTAGGAAATGGGAACTCGGAGGTCGGAAGTTGGAAGTCTAAGTCGGAAGTGGGAAGTCGGAAGTCGGAAGTTGGAAGTCGGAAGTTGGAAGTCGGAAGTGGGAAGTTGGAAGTCTGGTGTGGGAAATTACAAGTGGGAAGTTGAAACTTGAAAGTGGGAAGTTGGAAGTCGGAGGTAGGAAGTGGGAAGTCGGAAGTCTGAAGTCGGAAGTCTAAGTCGAGAGTGGGAAGTCGTAGGTCGAAAGTCAGAAGTTGGAAGTCGGAACTTGAATGTGGGAAGTTGGAAGTCGGAGGTAGGAAGTGGGAAGTTGGAGGTCGGAAGTTGTAAGTAGGAAGTCGGAAGTCTAAGTCGGACGTGGGAAGTCGGAAGTCTGAAGTCTAAATCGGAAGTCGGAAGTCGTAGGTTGGAAGTCGGAAGTCTGATGTGGGAAGTTGCAAGTAGGAAGTTGGAAGCCTAAGTCGGAAGTGGGAAGTTGCAAGTGGGAAGTCGAAACTTGAAAGTCAGAAATCGGAAGTAGGAAGTCGGAAGTCCAAGTCGGAAGTGGGAAGTCGGAGTATGAATGTTGGAAGTGGGAAGTTGGAAGTCGGAAGTGGAAAGTCGGAAGCTGGAAGTCTGATGTAGGAAGTTGCAAGTAGGAAGTTGGAAGTCTAAGGCGGAAGTCAGAAGTTGGAAGTTGGAAGTGGGAAGTGGGAAGTGGGAAGTCGGAAGTGGGATGTCGGAAGTCGGAAATTGGAAGTCGAAAGTGGGAAGTTGGACGTAGGAAGTCGGAAGTCTTAGTCGGAAGTGGGAAGTTGGAGGTCGGAAGTCGGAAATCTGATGTGGGAAGTTGGAGTTTGGAAGTTGTAAATGGGAAGTTGGAAGTGGGAAGTCAGAGGTCGGAAATTGGAAGTGGGAAGTCGGAAGTGGGATGTCGGAAGTCGGAAATTGTAAGTCGGAAGTGGGAAGTAGGAAGTCGGAAGTCTAAGTCAGAAATCGGAAGTAGGAAGTCGGAAGTCCAAGTCGTAAGTGGGAAGTCGTAGTTTGGAAGCTGTAAATGGGAAGTTGGATGTGGGAAGTCAGAGGTCGGAAGTTGGAGGTTGGTAGTCGGAGGTTGGAAGTTTGAAGTCAGAAGTGGGAAGTCGGAAGTTGGAAGCGGGAAGTCGGAAGTCTAAAGTGGGAAGTTGGTAGTCGGAAGTTGGAAGTTGGAAGTGGGAAGTCGGAAGTTGGAAGTGGGAAGTCGAAACTTGAAAGTCAGAAATCGGAAGTAGGAAGTCGGAAGTCCAAGTCGGAAGTCGGAAGTCGGAAGTGGGAAGTTGGAAGTCGGAAGTTGGAAGTTGGAAGTGGGAAGTTGGAAGTAGGAAGTCGGAAGTCTAAGTCGGAAGTCTAAGTCGGAAGTGGCAAGTCGGAAGTCAGAAGTGGGAAGTTGGAAGTAGGAAGTCGGAAGTCTAAGTCGGAAGTGGGATGTCGGAAGTGGGAAGTCGGAAGCTGGAAGTCGGAAGTCTGATGTAGGAAGTTGCAAGTAGGAAGTTGGAAGTCTAAGGCAGAAGTCAGAAGTTGGAAGTTGGAAGTCGGAGGTAGGAAGTGGGAAGTTGGAGGTCGGAAGTTGTAAGTAGGAAGTCGGAAGTCTAAGTCGGACGTGGGAAGTCGGAAGTCTGAAGTCGAAATCGGAAGTCGGAAGTCGTAGGTTGGAAGTCGGAAGTCTGATGTGGGAAGTTGCAAGTAGGAAGTTGGAAGCCTAAGTCGGAAGTGGGAAGTTGCAAGTGGGAAGTCGAAACTTGAAAGTCAGAAATCGGAAGTAGGAAGTCGGAAGTCCAAGTCGGAAGTGGGAAGTCGGAGTATGAATGTTGGAAGTGGGAAGTTGGAAGTCGGAAGTGGAAAGTCGGAAGCTGGAAGTCGGAAGTCTGATGTAGGAAGTTGCAAGTAGGAAGTTGGAAGTCTAAGGCGGAAGTCAGAAGTTGGAAGTTGGAAGTGGGAAGTGGGAAGTCGGAAGTGGGATGTCGGAAGTCGGAAATTGGAAGTTGGAAGTGGGAAGTTGGACGTAGGAAGTCGGAAGTCTTAGTCGGAAGTGGGAAGTTGGAGGTCGGAAGTCGGAAATCTGATGTGGGAAGTTGGAGTTTGGAAGTTGTAAATGGGAAGTTGGAAGTGGGAAGTCAGAGGTCGGAAATTGGAAGTGGGAAGTCGGAAGTGGGATGTCGGAAGTCGGAAATTGTAAGTCGGAAGTGGGAAGTAGGAAGTCGGAAGTCTAAGTCAGAAATCGGAAGTAGGAAGTCGGAAGTCCAAGTCGTAAGTGGGAAGTCAGAGTTTGGAAGCTGTAAATGGGAAGTTGGAAGTGGGAAGTCAGAGGTCGGAAGTTTGAGGTTGGTAGTCGGAGGTTGGAAGTTGGAAGTCAGAAGTGGGAAGTCGGAAGTTGGAAGTGGGAAGTCGGAAGTCTAAAGTGGGAAGTTGGTAGTCGGAAGTTGGAAGTTGGAAGTGGGAAGTCGGAAGTGGAATGTCGGAAGTCGGAAGTTGGAAGTGGGAAGTCGAAACTTGAAAGTCAGAAATCGGAAGTAGGAAGTCGGAAGTCCAAGTCGGAAGTGGGAAGTCGGAGTAAGAATGTTGGAAGTGGGAAGTCGGAAGTCGGAAGTGGGAAGTCGGAAGCTGGAAGTCTGATGTAGGAAGTTGCAAGTAGGAAGTCGGAAGTGGGAAGTTGGAAGTTGGAAGTAGGAAGTCGGAAGTCCAAGTCGTAAGTGGGAAGTCGGAGTTTGGAAGTTGGAAATGGGAAGTTGGAAGTGGGAAGTCAGAGGTCGGAAGACGGAGGTCGGAAGTTGGAAGTTGGAAGTGGGAAGTTGGAAGTTGGAAGTGGGAAGTTGGAAGTTGGAAGTGGGAAGTCGGAAGTCTAAGTCGGAAGTGGGAAGACTGAAGTGGAAAGTCGGAAGTCTGAAGTTGGAAGTCCAAGTCGGAAGTCGGAAGTCGGAAGTGGGAAGTTGGAAGTCGGAAGTTGGAAGTTGGAAGTGGGAAGTTGGAAGTAGGAAGTCGGAAGTCTAAGTCGGAAGTCTAAGTCGGAAGTGGCAAGTCGGAAGTCAGAAGTGGGAAGCTGGAAGTGGGAAGTCGGAAGTCTGAAGTTAGAAGTCCAAGTCGGAAGTTGGAAGTCTAAGTCGGAAGTGGGAAGTCGCAAGTTGGAAGTCAGAAGTTGGAAGTCGGAAGTCGGAAGTTGGAAGTCTGGTGTGGGAAATTACAAGTGGGAATTCGAAACTTGAAAGTGGGAAGTTGGAAGTCGGAGGTAGGAAGTGGGAAGTCGGAAGTCTGAAGTTGGAAGTCTAAGTCGGAAGTGAGAAGTCGTAGGTCGAAAGTTGGATGTTGGAAGTCGGAAGTTGGAAGTCGGAAGTCGGAAGTTGAAAGTCGGAAGTTGGAGGTCGGAAGTTAGAAGCCCAAGTCGGAAGTGGGAAGACGTAGGTCAGAAGTTGGAAGTGGGAAGTGGGAAGTCGGAAGTGGGATGTCGGAAGTCGGAAATTGGAAGTCGGAAGTGGGAAGTTGGACGTAGGAAGTCGGAAGTCTTAGTCGGAAGTGGGAAGTTGGAGGTCGGAAGTCGGAAATATGATGTGGGAAGTTTGAGTTTGGAAGTTGTAAATGGGAAGTTGGAAGTGGGAAGTCAGAGGTCGGAAATTGGAAGTGGGAAGTGGGATGTCGGAAGTCGGAAATTGTAAGTCGGAAGTGGGAAGTAGGAAGTCGGAAGTCTAAGTCAGAAATCGGAAGTAGGAAGTCGGAAGACCAAGTCGTAAGTGGGAAGTCGGAGTTTGGAAGCTGTAAATGGGAAGTTGGAAGTGGGAAGTCAGAGGTCGGAAGTTGGAGGTTGGTAGTCGGAGGTTGGAAGTTGGAAGTCAGAAGTGGGAAGTCGGAAGTTGGAAGTGGGAAGTCGGAAGTCTAAAGTGGGAAGTTGGGAGTCGGAAGTTGGAAGTTGGAAGTGGGAAGTCGGAAGTGGAATGTCGGAAGTCGGAAGTTGGAAGTGGGAAGTTGGAAGTGGGAAGTCGAAACTTGAAAGTCAGAAATCGGAAGTAGGAAGTCGGAAGTCCAAGTCGGAAGTGGGAAGTCGGAGTAAGAATGTTGGAAGTGGGAAGTCGGAAGTCGGAAGTGGGAAGTCGGAAGCTGGAAGTCTGATGTAGGAAGTTGCAAGTAGGAAGTCGGAAGTGGGAAGTTGGAAGTTGGAAGTAGGAAGTCGGAAGTCCAAGTCGTAAGTGGGAAGTCGGAGTTTGGAAGTTGGAAATGGGAAGTTGGAAGTGGGAAGTCAGAGGTCGGAAGACGGAGGTCGGAAGTTGGAAGTTGGAAGTGGGAAGTTGGAAGTTGGAAGTGGGAAGTTGGAAGTTGGAAGTGGGAAGTCGGAAGTCTAAGTCGGAAGTGGGAAGACTGAAGTGGAAAGTCGGAAGTCTGAAGTTGGAAGTCCAAGTCGGAAGTCGGAAGTCGGAAGTGGGAAGTTGGAAGTCGGAAGTTGGAAGTTGGAAGTTGGAAGTAGGAAGTCGGAAGTCTAAGTCGGAAGTCTAAGTCGGAAGTGGCAAGTCGGAAGTCAGAAGTGGGAAGTTGGAAGTAGGAAGTCGGAAGTCTAAGTCGGAAGTGGGATGTCGGAAGTGGGAAGTCGGAAGCCGGAAGTGGGAAGTCGAAGTCTGAATTTAGAAAGTCCAAGTCGGAAGTTGGAAGTCTAAGTCGGAAGTGGGAAGTCGGAAGTCTGAAGTTAGAAGTCCAAGTCGGAAGTTGGAAGTCTAAGTCGGAAGTGGGAAGTCGGAAGTTGGAAGTCAGAAGTGGGAAGTTGGAAGTAGGAAGTCGGAAGTCTAAGTCGGAAGTGGGATGTCGGAAGTGGGAAGCTGGAAGTCTGAAGTCGGAAGTCTGAAATTAGAAGTCCAAGTCGGAAGTTGGAAGTCTAAGTCGGAAGTGGGAAGTCGCAAGTTGGAAGTCAGAAGTTGGAAGTCGGAAGTCGGAAGTTGGAAGTCTGGTGTGGGAAATTACAAGTGGGAAGTCGAAACTTGAAAGTGGGAAGTTGGAAGTCGGAGGTAGGAAGTGGGAAGTCGGAAGTCTGAAGTTGGAAGTCTAAGTCGGAAGTGAGAAGTCGTAGGTCGAAAGTTGGATGTTGGAAGTCGGAAGTTGGAAGTCGGAAGTCGGAAGTTGAAAGTCGGAAGTTGGAGGTCGGAAGTTAGAAGCCCAAGTCGGAAGTGGGAAGACGTAGGTCAGAAGTTGGAAGTGGGAAGTGGGAAGTCGGAAGTGGGATGTCGGAAGTCGGAAATTGGAAGTCGGAAGTGGGAAGTTGGACGTAGGAAGTCGGAAGTCTTAGTCGGAAGTGGGAAGTTGGAGGTCGGAAGTCGGAAGTCTGATGTGGGAAGTTGGACTTTGGAAGTTGTAAATGGGAAGTTGGAAGTGGGAAGTCAGAGGTCGGAAGTTGGAAGTGGGAAGTGGGAAGTCGGAAGTGGGATGTCGGAAGTCGGAAATTGGAAGTCGGAAGTGGGAAGTAGGAAGTCGGAAGTCTAAGTCAGAAATCGGAAGTAGGAAGTCGGAAGTCCAAGTCGTAAGTGGGAAGTCGGAGTTTGGAAGCTGTAAATGGGAAGTTACAAGTGGGAAGTCAGAGGTCGGAAGTTGGAGGTTGGAAGTCAGAAGTTGGAAGTTGGAAGTTGGAAGTCAGAAGTGGGAAGTCGGAAGTTGGAAGTGGAATGTCGGAAGTCGGAAGTTGGAACTGGGAAGTCGAAACTTGAAAGTCAGAAATCGGAAGTAGGAAGTCGGAAGTCCAAGTCGGAAGTGGGAAGTTGGAGTAAGAATGTTGGAAGTGGGAAGTCGGAAGTCTGAAGTGGGAAGTCGGAAGCTGGAAGTCTGATGTAGGAAGTTGCAAGTAGGAAGTCGGAAGTCAGAAGTCAGAAATTGGAAGTCGGAAGTGGGAAGTTGGAAGTAGGAAGTCGGAAGTCCAAGTCGTAAGTGGGAAGTCGGAGTTTGGAAGTTGGAAATGGGAAGTTGGAAGTGGGAAGTCAGAGGTCGGAAGTCGGAAGTCTGAAGTGGGAAGACTGAAGTGGGAAGTCGAAACTTGAAAGTCAGAAGTCGGAAGTCCAAGTCGGAAATCGAAAGTCAGAAGTCAGGAGTCAAGTCGGAAGTGAAAATTTGGAAGTCGGAAGTGAGAAGTAGGAAGTGGGAAGCCGGAGGTCGGAGGTCGGAAGTCGAAAGTCGAAAGTCAGAATTCGGAAGTTGGTAGTCCAAGTCGGAAGTTGGAGGTCTGAAGTCGGCAGTTGTTAGTCGTAAGTCCAAGTCAAAGTCGGAAGTGGGAAGTCAAAGGTCGGAAGTCAGAAGTCGGGAGTCAGAACTCGGAAGTAGGAAGTCGGAAGTCCGATAATAATTAGAATATTATGATTTATTAGCTTTCCGCCCGCAGCTTCGCCCGCGTTTTCACACCTTGGTTTATATTAATGCATTTGTATTAGGGAACCCTAATTTTCGATAATGTTATATAGCCTATGTCACTAAGTGAAGATGCAGCTTTCTAATGGTGAAAGAATTTTTGAAATCGGTCCATTAGTTTTTGTGTGAAAACATTACAAACATATGTAGCCACCACACATCACAGCACGTTTTTGACAGCAACGAGACAGTGAACTAGTTCTGATAAGAACTTTTACTTTTTTGACCATCCACTAAGTCAGAGACAGGACAGGAGCCCCGCCGATCGACGAGCACGAACACAAGTCCAACCATCGCGGACGCAACAGTGGGACATCTTCACGAGTCGACGGCCGGCGGCGGAAAAGGCTGCTCGCTCCGCGTCGCTTGTATATATAACCTCGGCACTGCGCGCGAACGACCGCGCGCGTGCTAGCGCCACCTTGCGGAACGTGGCAACAACAGTGCAGTGATGTGATTGGTTGAAATAATGTAAATAATTAGTTTTAAGTTTTTGTTTTTATTGGTTAATCGTTTCTTGTAAAATTGTATTTAAACAGGCGCTATTTGTTAATAAAATTATTCTTTATTCATTCATTTTACTCGACGGCAAGCGTAATTATTTGGCAGCTCCTCATCCCCAAACATACATACAAAAACACAAATGTTTCCTCTTTATAATATTAGTTTAGATATCATTCATGTACTTGACGATAGTTTTTGGTGTTCAATAAAGAATATTCCATTCTTTTCTATTCTAGTTTAATAATAAGTGATTCTAGAATTATCTTGTAGTTTCAGATTGAGGGAGAAGAAATAAAAATACATTTTATTAGATAACGTTTATTTATTATTTTATTTTATCCCTGCGAGAATGGTGTGTAAGCGTTGGTCGTCAAAAAGTAAATACCGGTGGATCTGAAACAAAACATTATATTACAGTTTGTTCGAAATAAGTAAGCCGATCGGAAGTTAGCCATTCCGAACTACCGCGGTGATAAAATCGTTTAATTAAGTGTTTTAACACATAAATATCGAAATTAGTAAACATAATAATTAGAAATGTGAAACATATACGACTCTAATTATCTTAACACCGACTCTTTCTATTAAAATAAACCACTTGCAGACAACTTCCGATCGGCTTACTTATTTCGAACAAACTGTACAATATTTTGGTATTTTTAGGCATTTTCCATGCAAAGATTATAAAGCTTTCCGCTCGCAGCTTCGCCCGCGTGGACAACACGATTTTGACTGTTCAGTTTTTCCAATTCTGGCAGGAAATTGCAAATTATCCGTAAATATCTTTCCGTCCGCTTCTTTGCTCGGGTAGACCACAAAATTTGCCCAACTTTATTATTTACCGAAATATAAACGCAGCTTATATCCTTTCCCAAGGTCTAGTCTATTTTTGTACCAAATTAAGTCAAAATCCAAACGGACTTTCATCCCCTATTTCATCCACACACAGATCGAAATTTCAAAAACTCCACACAGTTGGAAATTTCAAAAATCTCATAGGAAATATTTTTTTATTTCTTATCAAGTGCCTAAACACAAAGTTTCAGCGTTTATCTTCAACAATGACAAATTTCCATACAATTTTTCATCCCTTATTACAACCCATTTTTTACAACAAAACGTAGCTTATATCCTATTCTATCTATCTATTTTAGTTCCAAATATTATTAAAATCGGTTCCGGGGTTAAACTTGAAAGCGTGACTTTGTTTGGACTTCTAAACAAACTTTCATCCCCTATTTCATCCACACACAGATCGAAATTTCAAAAACGCTAGAACAAATATTTATTTATTTCTTATCAAGTGCCTTAATATAAAGTTTCATGGTTTCATCTTGAAAAAATGACGAACTCGTACTACGGATTTGTGCATGGCAATAGGCTCGCCCCTTATTACATGGGACCTAAACATACCGGCGAAGTGTTGGTGTACATAGGTACACGCCAGCCTAATCCTTCGGGGAATACTGCCGTGATGGTATGTTATGTTTTAAAACTGCCTCATGAGTCTAGTGGTCCTAAGCGCGACTGCTTCGCTTGAACTCGAAACTTAGTGGTCGCGGTAAGGATAATTTCAGAAAAATCCCACCCATTGTGTTATACATCGACGCACAAACGCTTACCAAGAATTCTGAACATGATTATGGTTAATTAAGCAATAATTATATAAATTACGTTATTACAAATGCTCCTATATAATAATAATAAGATAAAATAAATAATACTTAAACTTAGAATAAATAATAGAAGTTATGATTCCCATGGCTAATAAAAATACGCAATTACATTACAATATACTTAACAAATAAAGGTTTTGATTTTATTTTATTAAGATAATTCATTACATTACATTGCTTCCTCTCTCCTACATTGCTGTGCCCGACAGGGTCCATAATGAACAAAATTGTAAAACTTACATCCATGTAAACTACATTGTGGAATGCAATAAACATTGAGTATTGAGTATTGCCCCCCCCCTGACCTGGAATTTTTCGTCAGTTATTTAAAAAAAATTACTGTTCCATATATTTTGACCGTGCCAGGTCAAAGCTTTTGTAGGAAAAAGCAGATTTTACCCGACGAAAAATATCAATGCTAGGGGGTATCTAGAATCATGTACGCCGAAAACCAGCGCTGTCGGTGTTGTTTACCGCGACATCACAGCATCAAGCTGAGCTGCGTTGACCTATTTTTCGTGCCGAGACGGCGCACACCCTCTTTCGCTAGTTCCACTTATTTATGTTCTTTTTGAAATAAGTATAAAGTTTGTAAGTTATTTCATTTGTTGCGTAAATCATAATTTATTCTGGTTGTTTTATCTATTGTTTACACTCTTTGTTGTTTACCAACACATAACCTCACGTAACATTATTAATATAACTTTTTTTTTTTTTATGTTTATGTTGGTATTTTAAGTTGGCAGTGTTGCCACTAATATAATTTTTTGTACGCACGGCTACACATCGAGATGTGCAGGGCCGGTTTATGCTGGCAATGCAGTGCGAGATCGGCTTGGACTGGATTTGTATGGGTCGACCTGTAGCAGTGTGTACACACATTATTTTTTTATGATTTTATTTAGTTTTTAATTATTTTATTTTTTTTAGATTCTAATACTTATGGTATGGTTTGTTGTGCGTCAGACGGACGAAAAATAAATACTTTTTCTTTCTTTCTTCTCTCTACTGAATTCATAGTAAGCATTTGTGGGTCGATGTCCCTTGAACCTTGTATCATCATCAACCCATTACATTGTCCCACTGCTGGGCACGGGTCTCCTCTTAATACGAGAGGGATTAGGCTATAGTCCGCCACGCTAGCCTACTGCGGGTTGGCACACTTCACATGCCGTCAAGATAATCTCTCAGGCATGCAGGTTTCCTCACGATGTTTTCCTATATCTAGAACCAACAATTTTAAGATCCGCACTGGTCCCGCGTGGTGGATTACGGCGCAATTCTCACACCAAGAGGAGGCCTGGGGCCGTATTACCACGTATTAATGTCATCATATTTAGGTGGTGAGAGAGGGATGCCGCTCTACAGGTTAAATAGTGGCGTCCCTCTTTCACAGAGTAAAAATGATGGCATTAATACGTGGTAATACGGCCCCTGGGTCCCAGACCTGGGAACATTAAAAGCAGTTTAAAAAAGAAAATGCTTGTGAGCCCCTCGTAATTGTGTTACGAGTGGGTTCACGTCGGTAGTGCAATGGGTGGGTTTCGGACCGGCAACCACATGATCGCAAGTCCGACGCCCTAGCCATAAGGCTACCACCGCTTATGTATGTTTTCTCTGTGACTTCTCCTGCGAATGATTTGCGCTCCAGACTAATACTTCCTCTTACCCAGTTTTAGCGGTAACACCACCCATCTTCAAGGTGTCCGAGGAGTTGCAGTTCCCGGACAGTGCGGAGTCCAAGGAGTCACAGCGTCGGCCAGTGAAGCCTCCAGATACCAGAGACTCAGCCATGTAGAAGATACATCTGTAAATAAACGTTTTACAAGCTTTTGTTTGAGTTTGAGTGGAGACCGCGTTTGGGCAAACGTAGTGTGGGACGCCCTGCGACACGATGGACCGACGATTTAAAGAAGGTGTCTGGCAGCGGATGGATGCGAGCTGCCCAAGACCGGGATGGTTGGCGCTCTTTGGGGGAGGCCTATGTTCAGCAGTGGACGGCAATAGGCTGACATGAAGCTTTTGTTTAACTTGCAATGTTTTGGTTGTTCGGACCAAATCTTGTAATTGAATTTTAAAGCAGTTTTCGTCTACCAATTGCCCTGATGTTTTGGATACATATTAAGTTTGGATGACACTGCGTAGTTAGCTAAGTCACGTCATTCTAAATCCAATAGGCTGGACTAAAAATGATACTTTATTTTACTATTTTTTTATGTTGGTAGTCGGCAAAAAAGTAAAACCGCCTTAAAAAAGAATGAATATGATGTTATGTGAAAACAGTTTTGGAATTCGGTGGGGTAGATCCATTCAAATGAAAGCCGCCGATTTGCGAAAAACTATAATAACATCGATGTATAATTATTTTTTATTTTTGTTGATTTATTATAAACTACTAGATCGATTTCGATAAAATTCAAATGGTACTACGTCTGAACTATGATCTACAAAACAAAAAAGAATCATCAAAATCGATTCACAATTGGCGGAATGATTGCATAACAAACATACAAGAAAAACATACAAATAGTCGAATTGAGAACCTCCTCAGTTTTTGAAGTCTATTACAAAAAAAAATCTTCATAAATACTCACCTGTGGTGACTGCAATCATTATCAGCACAGCCAGCCATTCCCATTCCTCCATTAGGATAGAAGTCCACATCTCCAGCAGGCCTCAGAAGACCGAAGACCCCAGAATCTGTGTGCATCACCTCTGTGTAGATGCCATCGGTAGCTCTAAAGGCTTCCGTGTTGGTGATCCACCCTGGAAGAGCTGGGTCCAACGCTGGAAGAGAAACATCGTGAGGTTTTATTTTCTAGCAATGATACATACACTCACGACTTTTCTCCACAGGGGTACGCAAAAACTATGGACTGCCACTTGCTACGACTTCGTACATCTTTTCATACACACCCGCCGGTTGCGTGTACTACGCACCTGACATTTTTGGAGAACCTCGCCAATAAGATCGGTGTATGTTCTTCTAGGGCGACCTCTCCCGACGCTGCCACTAACATTCGCCTTATAAATTCCATTCGTTAATCGTCTTTCATTCATTCTCTCGATATGCCCAAACCATCAGCAGTGATAACATCTAGTAAAGTAAGTTCTCTTAGAATTGTCTAAACATTGCAAAAAAAACCAACCGCTATTCACCTTTAGGGAGGGAAAAGAAAAAAGGAGAATAAAGAGGACTGAGGGAGACCGAACTAACCGGAACAGTATGCATACTGCTACTGGACGTCGATATTATATGGGAGGGTACATCCATCCTTGTCGTGACGACACATTCAATAGAAATATAAATATTTATTTGCTGGAAAACATGGTCACGAGGTATTGTCAATATCGTGAAAGTATGTTTCGCTGATAAAGCAGCATGCAAAATTTACATTAATTAAAATTTCAAAATTTACATTAATTAAAGTAATGTCAAATTACATTTAAGTTACATTAATCATTGTATACAACACATTTAATTATAATTATAAATTAAAGCCCAAATCCTTACTTCCCTACTTAATAATATAAATGCGAAAGTAACTATGCCTGTCTGTCTGTCTGTCTGTTACGCTTTCACGCCTAAACCACACAACGATTTTGATGAAATTTAGTACTGGGATAGACTAAAGCTTGAGAAAGAACATAGGCTTCCTTTTATTGCAAAAAATAGTTTTGAAGGGGTTGAAATAGGGGGTGAAAGTTTGTATGGGAGTTCGTCATTTTTCAAGATAAAACCATGAAACTTTATATTAAGGCACTTGATAAGAAATAAGAACATAATTGTTCTAGCGTTTTTGAAATTTCGACCTGTGTAGGGATGAAATAGGGGATGAAAGTTCGTTTAGAAGTCCAAACAAAGCCTCGCTTTTAAGTTTATCTCCGGAACCGATTTTGATGAAATTTGGAACAAAAATAGACTAGACCTTGGGAAAGGGTATAAGCTACGTTTTGTTGTAAAAAAGGGGTTAAAATAAGGGTTGAATATTTGTATGGGAGTTTGTCATTGTTGAAGATAAAACGATGAAACTTTGAGTTTTAACTGTGGGAGTGTAGTACTTCACCGGTCGTGACGACACGACAGTGAGACACTACTACATTCTAAATAACAATATTTGAAACCAGCAACATTGCATTACATTGCTGATTCGGTTCGTAATGTCACCAATTCTTGCGATACCTACCAGTAATGTAAGGGACTCTTCCTCCAAGATGCCTCCCGATGATGCCGGCCTGGTGACCTCCAAGACTGTGTCCAATGATGTGGTAGCGAGAGATGTCAGCACCGCTGGATGAGTTCAACCAGATTATGAACTTGGCCACATGTTCAGCTGAAAATGAATAATGGATCTTACAAGCTTATTTATTTTATTTTTTTATTTTTCATGAACAATTTACATTGTATTTGAATATGACAGGGTTATTACAATAATATTTAAGTAAAGTCACACACATAAATGGAGAACACAATGTCATACAATTTATCATATAAGTGTGTATATTTATGTCATACAATATTGAATCTAGTGGTCGCTCAGTGGTCAAAATTCAATCAATTTTTCTGCACTTCTTCTCTGTAGGAGCTTTTAGAAGAATGTCCCTCGCGAACGCGACAATGTTGCATTGCTGTCGCCGTCTCTGTCACTCACGATGCGAACGCGTGCCCGAGAGGTGAAACAGCAATACATTTGCAACATTTCCGCGCGTATTTTTTATTCCGAAATTTGGAGATTACTCTTTCAATATTATTACCTACATAGATTATTTTTTTGTAAAAGGATATTCATTTTATTATCTGGGTTCCTCATGAGTCAAAGTTGTTTTGTATTGATACATCATCTTGAAATACTAGCATAAAGTTGGATCGTTTTTATCGAAAACTACCATTCTTTGAGCTCGTGTAACTTGACATGAAGTTTTATGTACAAGGTACACGTATTTTAATGTAAAATTGTTACTGCAAAATTTCAAATATTTTCATTGATTAAAATACAATATAGGACCAAACTACTTTTCTATGAAGCACGGAGCGGAGACTATCTTTTTATTACCTATGCCAGTTAATATGTAATGGATTGATTACAGTGACCTTTCCTATTCTGAAAAATCCTATTGATCTAAATTCTAAAAGATCATGTTTTACCTCATATCAAACAAAAAGTTAAGATGGAACTTTGCGAACAAAGAAGTGAGGCCGGCTAAAACTACGCATAACCGTGTACAACACACAATCACACGCACACACGTATACAAAAACTACGCCTTATCTTGTCAGTCGAGCTATCGAAAGCTCGACTGACAAGATAAGGCGTAGTTAACTAATGTGTGTGTGCGTGTGCGTGTAATTGTGTGTTGTACACGGTTAGGCGTAGTTTTAGCCGGCCTCACTTCTTTGCTCGCAAAGTTCCATCTTAACTTTTTATTTGATCTGAGTGTTTTACTAACCAGATCTGATAACATTGTTGAGCGATGATAGGTAGGTCCCAGCGGCACCAATACTCCAATCCACCATTATCAAGTTCACATCTTCAGCTGCCAAGTAAGCTGAAATAATAAGATCTTTTTACCCGACTGCAACAGAAGGAGGGTTATGTTTGTAGCGACATCTAGCGCCACATAGCAATTACGTCGTGCAAATCCTGAATCGCGCTAGCGAAGTTTACCGCGCGACTAGCATAGATACAACCGCTTGACATCAACCGTCGAGCCGTAGCCCGCCAGGCAAAACACCTGCCTGGTTGGAGGATCCTCCCTTTGGTTGGAGGGGCAACACATCTCTCCTCTCTACATGTTATTCGAGTGGCTATATAATACTAGCTGTCCGCCCGCGGCTTTGCCCGCGTGGAGTACCTATACGTTTATCACTTAGGGGTATGAAAAATAGATAGTAGCCGATTCTTAGACCTACTGAATATGCATTTTTAAATATTCATAAAAATCGGTCAAGAGCCGTTTCGGAGGAGTATGGTAACTAACATTGTGACACGAGTATTTTATATATATATAATATATATAAGATTTTTTTTTATTTATTTATTTTATTTATTTATATTTTCTGTAAAGGATCATTTAAATACACTTTTACAAGTCAATGTTTTAAATTTACACTAGACTGCCTCATTAGTCTAGTGGTCCCAAGCGCGACTGCTACGCTAGAGATCCTGGGTTCGATTCTCAGGTCGAGCAAAGTGTTATTGAGGTTTTCTATAAGGTTCTCTGTAGCAGCTCGGAGTCTGGATTTGTACCCGGTTAATGGCAATAGGCTCGCTCACTATTACATGGGACCTAAACATACCGGCGAAATGTGGGTGTACATTGGTACACCTCTAACTAAACCTTCGGGGATACAGGCGTGATGTGTGTGTCTCGTGTCTCGCTGGCATGTCTGCAAGACCGGGGAAGTACTACCCTCCCACAGAATATCGACGTCAAGTAGCAGTATGCATACTGTTGCGTTTTGTACGGTAAGTGTGGAGCGCCGGAGGCCCAATTCCTCCCTCAGTCCCCTTCCTTCTCCATTCCTCCTTGCCCTCCTTTCTCCTTAAATAGTCTCGGAAACGCATCTACAACTCCTTTGGTATAGCAGATGTCCATGGGCGGCGATGACTACTTACCATCAGGTAGCTCGCCTGCTCGTTTGCCGAGCTATCCAATAAAGAAAGACTTCATCATCAACCCATTACATTGTCCCAATGCTGGGCACGGGTCTCCTCTCAGAACGAGAGGGAATAGGCTATAGCCGAACACGCTAAGCTACTGCGGATTGGCAGACTTCACACGCCGTCAAGAAAATCTCTCAGGTATGCAGGTTTCCTCACGATGTTTTCCTTCTCCGTTTAAGCGTGTGGTAATTAATACTTACGCACATGACTTCGAAAAGTCAGAGGTGCGTGTCTTGGATTCCAACTCGAGAACTTTGACTTGGCAGTCCAATGGTCATATCACTGCACCAAAAAAAGACTTCATCATCATCATCATCATCAACCCGTATTCGTCTACTGCTGGCCTCTTTAAGTGACTCCAACTCCAGACTTACCATGAATTAAATAAACATTGAAATCCGATAGTGGTAGATTCTTCCATCCGTGAACTAGGAACACTGTCTTCTTAAGGGGGTTGAAGTTCGAAGCCCTGAGGTTGGTCTCCCCTTGAAATGGGAGAGGCTGGCTTATCAAAGGGTTGGTTCTGAAGCAGACAATAAAGATAGTTGATTGATATTTTTGGCGGAGGATCAGCACCGATTGTTGGCGCTCATCGTAAAATCCTATGTTGTTGTCGGTGGGTAATGTTGGATTAAGAGGATACTCTATTGAGCCTTTCTCCATACAAACACATTCTGCTGTTTTCTTCGTAGATAATGGCTCTAGAGCAATGATATTTTTCCAAAAAATCTAGATCTAATTCATACGGGCCCCTATTATTTAATTTTTTCAAAAAAAAATGTTCACATTATTATTAACACTTATTATAGGATTAACACTTATTATAGCGCATGCAGTGCTCTTCTGTAAGTAATGGGGCACTTAGTCTTAAGTTGAAATGTTTTCTTTAGTTGTTGTAATAGTGTACTCATTGTTGAAGAGCCAAATATAAATAAATAAATAAATAAATATATAAATTGTTTAGATCAATCCACTTTTGAAGAAGAAAACAGCAGAATACGAAACGTCTTTTGGTCAAGGTTTTTGTAGGTAAAATCATCCTAAGCTGCAGTTGTCCTTTTCGCACTGTGCAGGAAGAGAATGGAGGTACAGCGCGACGGCAATAGTTTCTTCAAATACCAATTTTTCAAATTCCTTAGGACTAGAGTCCCCTCTTTGGAAACAAACTTGTTCACAATCAGAGTATATTGCAATGCACGTATAGCTACGTAGTACGTACAAAAGCGGTCTTAATACCATTAGGCATTTTCTGCCAGACAACCTTGAGGTGATGCAGAGAGAAATAATACAGTAGTGCACTCGTAAATCAAAGAGAAATTAATAAATTGTAGACTTAAATAAATTATATTAGATATACAAAAACCTAAACAGATACATATTTTTTGTTGTGGTAGGGCCACGCTGTTCGCAGCATGAATGGGCCGGCTCGACCGGGGAAGTACCACACTCTCGCAGAAGACCGACGTCCGAGTAGTAGCGTTTCGTAACTGCGCTTCGTTCGGTGAGCGACAGGGCCGGAGGCCCAATTCCTCCCCCAATCCCCTTCCCTCTCCTTTTCTCCTTCCCTTCCCTTTCCTTAAATAGGCTCGGCAACGCATCTGCAACTCCTTTGGTTTTGCAGATGTCCATGGGCGGCGATGACGTAAGTAGTCATCGCCGCCCATGGACATCTGCATCTGGTAGCTCGCCTGCTCGTTTGCCGAGTTATCCCATAAAAAAAATATATTTCTTTCTTCTTATTCTAACAATATTTGCATGGAAAATGCCTAAAAAATACGAAAAGATTATTGTTACCGAGTGAAGAGATGGTAGTGATTATTCACTTGGGGGTCATATCTCGCTGATGTCAGGAGGTCGCTGGTCTTCAACCACATGTCCACCAGCTCAGCGCCATCAGGTCCCACCACGTATTGGTAGCGAGGACCTGGATCCATCTTGGTAATGACATGATCGAAGGTAGTTGGGAGAGCTGAAGAAAAATCTATACTTATTATATAATATTATAAAGCTGAAGAGTTTGTTTGTTTGCTGGAACGCGCTAATCTCAGGAACTACGGGTCCGATTTGAAAAGTTATTTCAGTGTTAGATAGCCCATTTATCGAGGAAGGCTATAGGGTATATATCACCACGCTAAGACCAATAGGAGCGGAGCATAAATGAAAAATGTTGCAAAAACGGGAAAAAAAATAATGCAGAAAAGCCGAGACACCACGCGGGCGAAGCCGTGGGCGGAAAGCATATTTATATATGCTCGGCAACGCATCTGCAACTCCTTTGGTATTGCAGATGTCCATGGGCCGCGATGACTACTTACCATCAAGTAGCTCGCTTGGTCGTTTACCGAGTTATCCCCTCAGATCAAATAAATTTGATCCTTTTTATTTGATCTGAGGTTATCCCATAAAATAAAATTATGACTTCCTCATTAGTCTAGTTGTCGTAAGCGCGACTGCTATGCTATATGGTCCTGGGTTCGATACCCAGGTTGAGCAGTGTTATTGAGATTTTCTATAAAATTCTCAGTCTACCCCGGAGTCTGGATTCGTGCCTGTTTAATGATACTTACAGCTCTGCCTGCCTCTCTTACGGAAATACAGGCGTGATGGTATGTTATATTAATTAATAATTAAAAAACACCACCTGTAACTACAGCTGACACTGCAAACAAAACGACCACACTCAAATTAAACATATTTACAAAAACAATTGCGAACTATCATCGTGAATATTATAAATATTGTCTTAACAAGGATTAACTAGTTTATCAGAGAATCGATATTATCTTAAGCCTTAATAATTCTTTATTGATAAATAATATATAGAGGTACTTACAATGGACAATATTTAATTTTTTTAACACCCATATATATTATAATTAGCTTTCCGCCCATGGCTTCGCCCGCGTGGTTTCTCGGCTTTTCTGCATTTTAATTTTCCCGTTTTTGCAACATTTTTCATTTATGCTCAGATCCTTTTGGTCTTAGCGTGATGATATATAGCCTATAGCCTTCCTCGATAAATGGGCTATCTAACTCTGAAAGAATTTTTCAAATCGGACCCGTAGTTCCTGAGATTAGCGCGTTCACGCAAACAAACTCTTCAGCTTTATAATATAAAAAAAAAATATTAAAAAAATAAGTATAGATTTTAATTGTAACTAGATCGAAAAATAGGATACCCATATTTTTCTTTTCCCGATATTCAATAATATTTTAACGATTCACGCAAAATGACGTCACATATACGGTTGAACGGTGAATAATACCTTTAATTTCTCGACAAATGTCGTATTTGACAATGAAATTCGACGTTTTTGACATTCGTAACATGCTTTTAAAACCAGAGTTTAGTGTTTTCAAAGTATTACCCCTTGGCAAAGATTTCGATCTCATTCCACCGTATAATGACGTCACCGCACGTTTTTGGTATTTTTTTTCAGACTAAGTATTAAACAATAAAAAAATATATAAAATATTTTGGGACTCAGGATAGGAAAATAAAGAAACGGTATTTTTAACCCCCGACGCAAAAACGACGGGGTTATAAGTTCGACGTGTGTGTGTGTCTGTCTGTGGCATCGTAGCTCCCGAACAGATGAACCGATTTTCATTTAGTTTTTTTTTGCTTGAAAGGTGAATTAGTCGGGAGTGTTCTTAGCTTATGTTTGATTAAAATCGGTCGAGATGTAACGCAATTGTCGGGGGTTTTTTAAATTTTCAAGTTTAATGTTTTGTTTTAATATAGTGATGCATGTACATACGCAGCGGCATTTATTATTATTGTTTTGTAATGTTGTCAATTATCTATGATGATTGGTCCGACCAGTTTCGGTCACCGCTTTATGGACTCTGTTGTCGCTGGTGAGCTCGCATGTGGCTTATGTAGCAGATTTTCTTAGTAAAAGTTCTAGTGCATTGCGGGCATGCGAGCTCACCATTAACGATATTGTAAGCGAATGCCGCAGCTGGTCGGGCTTTTAATTCATCGCGCTTGGCGTCGAGCTCAGAGCGACGTTGTATTTCGAAATAACGGACTTTAGTTTGCACAAGAGTCCGCCACTCGGGTCGTTTGGCAGCTAGACAGTTTAATATCACACCGCTTCATATAGAAAAAGAAAGAAAGAAAAAGTATTTATTTCCTCAACTAAGGACACACAGATATAAAGTATTTGACAATAAAAATAATAAAATAAAACTTAAACTTAAACAAAATATTTCTTTAGCCTGGCAACACTGATGCAATGTCACTCAACGCTGTGACACTGACAGTGACAACATAATGCACTTGTTGACGTGCGACGTTGACGTTGAACCGTCAATTACCTATCTAATATTATATTGGGGTAAAGTTTGTGAGTTTGTGACGTTGGAGGGCCCAATTCCTTCCTCAGTCCCCTTCATTCGCCTTTTCTCCTTCCCCTCCCTTTTCCTTGACAGGTTTTTTTTTAATGGCAACACGCGAGTGATAGCCTAGTGATATGACCATTGGACTGCCAAGTCAAAGGTCTCGAGTTCGAATCCAAGGCACGCACCTCTGACTTTTCGAAGTCATGTGCGTATTAACAATTAATTATCACGCGCTTAAACGGTGAAGGAAAACATCGTGAGGAAACCTGCATGCCTGAGAGATTTTCTTGACGGCGTGTGAAGTCTGCCAACCCGCAGTAGGCTAGCGTGGCGGAATATAGCCTAATCCCTCTCGTACTGAGAGGAGACCCGTGCCCAGCAGTGGGACAATGTAATGGGTTGATGACATGATGATGACAAAGTTTGTGAGTTTGTGACGTTGTAGGGCCCAATTCCTCCCTCAGTCCCCTTCCTTCGCCTTTTCTCCTTCCCCTCCCTTTTCCTTCACAGGATTGGCAACACGCGAGTGATACCCCTGGTGTTGCAAGCGTCCATACGCCTCGGTAACCGCTTATCATCAGGCGCGCCGTATTCCTTTGTTACCTTAGTGGTATGGGTTTTTAACCGCGACCTTCACAAGTTTCTTACTAAGTAATTGTGACGCAGCGACTGTTATCTTTTTACGTATTTATTAATCAATGATGAATTTCTCATTAATCAATTAATATTATAATCGATTAGTTATGATAAATTTATTGATATAAGTCGATAATACAACAATAAATTCATGTATACATAATACATAATTGTCCGTATTTATGCGCAAAGGAACCACTCGACAAATACGTTTTTCCGAGATATCAAATTTGAGATATCATTTGGCATTATAATTATGTTATGTTCTTTTTTTGCTGTTGGTTCTGTTCTGCTCTTAGTAAATCTTGTTTCCAACGAAAAAAATCGTGTGGTTCTTTTTTTTATAAAAATGTAGACCACTTTTAAATAAGTTTTCTTCAATAGAAGTACAAAACGAAATTTGTCGTGTGGTTCCATTTTGCATAATGTTTACTAGAAAATAATCCTAAATGAATCCTATATGAGGTTATTTTTCTACTGAAATATATAAACACACTGTTTTCCCCGAAGGCTTACGCAGAGGTTTCCTAATGTACACCCACACCTCGCCGTTATGTTTAGGTCCCATGTAATAGAGGGCGAGCCTATTGCCATTAACCGGGCACAAATCCAGACTCCAAGCTGCTACTGAGAATTTCATAGAAAACCCCAATAGCACTGGGGATCGAAGCTAGGACCTCTAGCGTAGCAGTCACGCTTAGCACCACTCGTCTAAAGAGGCAGTCTTTAAGTCGATAATACAACAATTAACTCCTAAAAACATAATTAAGTAAGTTTAAAAAATAACCTCTACCTATATTAAAGAGGTTTTGTTCTAGTGAAATACAGTCTCAGATCAAATAAAAAGTTAAGATGGAACTTTGCGAACAAAGAAGTGAGGCCGGTTGAAATTACCTACGCCTTCCCGTGTACAAACACAATTACACGCACGCACACGAATGCATTAATGACGTTTTGAACTTTTTATAGAAGTGCAGCGATAGCTCGACTGACTCGACTGACAAGATAAGGCGTAGTTTCGGTATACGTGTATGCGTGAAATTGTGTTTGTATACGGCAAGGCGTAGTTTTAGCCAGCCTCACTTATTTGTTCGCAAAGTTCCATCTTAACTTTTTATTTGATCTGAGCCATTAGAAAGCTGCATCTTCTCTGAGTGACACTGGCTATACTTATTACATTTTTTTTAAATAGTGATAACATAACATAACATAACATACCATCACGCCTGTGTTCCACGATGGGTTAGGCAGAGGTGCACTTAATGTACACCCACAGTTCGCCGGTATGTTTCGGTCCCATGTAATAGGGGGCGAGCCTATTGCCATTCACCGGGCACAAATCCAGACTCCGAGCTGCTACTGAGAATTTCATAGAAAAACTCAATAACACTTTGCTCGTCCTGGGGATCGAACCCAAGACTTCTAGCGTAGCAGTCGCGATTGGGACCACTAGACCAACGAGGCAGTCCCAGTTAAATAGTGATCCCTAATAAAAATTCAATAATATAACCCAAGGTGTAGCTAGTATAATATATACTCTCAAAGCCAGCAGACTTTATAAATCTGTTTGTGTTCGTACATATTATTCACTTGAAAATTTAAATATACTGCCGCCAATGAATCTAGTCGCGGCCTTGAATTAACCAACGTAATTGTCTCACTGTCTTGCAAATTTTAAATGATGGCCAATGCTAACTTGAAAACAATATATATATTGAAATGAATAAAACCGGACATGTGCGAGTTGGACTCGCCCACAGCGTTCCGTACTAATTTAACTTAACACACCTTTTAACTCGTATCAGATGTATAATAAACTTCTCTGACAGTTTTGAGTATTTCACATGACCTACACAAATGTCTTGCTGATCTGGTATCGTTGTGCGACGGGTCGTTGTGCTCCCTCTGATGTATGCGTGCCGTCAGTTAGAACAGGTCAACTCAAAGCTGCTATGGCTCTTTCTTCAAAAGGCCTGTTCAGATTTTGCCTTACATTGTTAAACTCGCATATCTAATAACACAACTATTGTCTGGACTTTAAAAGAGACCATGATTCTCTCTCTCTCAAGTGGAAATCTATAGTCTCTGCCTACCCCCATGGGAGACAGGCGTGACAATATGTATGTATGTATGTATGATTCTCTGAGTTTGTTTCAACGTTTCTTCTCAGAGGTCGTCAGAAAGGAAACGTCGCGTCCGCGCCATCTAGTTAACCCAATTTTAAAAATCGACTTGTAAAAGTGTCTTTAAAAGATCATCATATCATGTCATTTCATTTCATAACTTACCATACCACTCCTGTATTCTCCGGAGGGGAATGTTAGGTTAGGTTAGGTTTTTTTTCCAATTATGCGGACGAATGCTACAACGCTCCCGTATTCCCGGCACTAACGTGGTGACGCGAAACGCCGAGGTTGGTTTTAGTCGGTAGATCGCTCTTTTCAGAGCGGAGTCCGACACACGCCATCGCTTTCCCCGGGACGGTGCATAAAGTATTCCAACCCCGACAGAAAAAAGGTCTTTTTTCCGATTTAAGCTGATTTTTAAATTAATTTATTTGCAGTTTTATGTATAGTTTTAAGATTTTTCCCTATAGATATATTGTAGTATGAGGCGGTATTACTTGCCAAATTTCATAGTTCCCAGCTCGACAGAAAATATCTTGTACATTTTGATTCCCTTGAGTGTGTCAAAATATTATAAGCTTTTCGCGACATAGACGGCCGTATCTTTATTTTACGTTAACTTAGAAGTTTGATTTTTTTACAGCTTCAAGGGACTGTAGACCTGAGTATATGGTTTTAATTTCACCTCGATACCTTCACGCATTCCTGAGGTAAAGGGTCTTGACAGGCAGACGGACGGACGGATAACAAAGAGGTCAGTTTTTTCCTTTTGATGTACGTAACTCTAAAAATACGCACATCTACATGAAAAAAGACATCTGTCATTAATATAAATAATATTCTATTGAACGTAACAAGAGCGGATATTTATCTAAAGTAACGCGTGAATTTTCGTTACTATTTTAACTCGAAACTAAAAACTTAAAATATACATACATACATAGGACGCTTGCAACACCAGGGGTATTGCTCGTGTGTTGCCGACCCTGTAAAGGAAAAGTGAAGAGAAAAGGAGGAGGAAGGGAACCGAGGGTGGAATTGGCCCTACGCTGCTCCAATTTTTCTTTATACTAACTACCTATATATGTGATTATCAAATGCAATAAATATATGAAAATGATTTCTATCCTTGGCTGGGCACGAGTCTCCTCTCAGAATGAGAGGGATTAGGATATAGCCCATTACGCTAGCCTAATGTTAGTTGGCAGACTTCACACGCCTTCGCACTTGGATTCGAACCGGAGTGACTTGGCAGTCCAACTCAAACAGGTCATATCTTTAGGCTATCACTTCTTTCTGAAAAAAGGTTGCTTTGAAGAAATCGTAGTCTGCTTTAATGCCGCCCATACTAGCTTAGTGAATCATCCTCCATTATTAGTTGTAGATGCATTGCCTCGCCGAATGTTGCTAAAAACTCGAATGAAACTCGAACGAAACGAATTAACCAGCGGCGGACCAATGGTAGGAACTGCCAAAAATATTTTACATAATTAAAATCTAGATTAGGTAGGTTTTGTTTTAAAATTACATGCTTCTAAAATTGTAGTATATAAGTGTGTGCTAAATTGTTATTAGCACACACTTTGAGAATTTCTTGGAAGACGAAAAACCTACTTACTTCATCATGAAAACCTTCTTCGTTATTTTTGCTGTTCTGGTATGTGTTATTTTTAATTTTATATAAGCTGACTGTTGTCCTGTTCCACCAAATTTTCTTTATTTTTGTTTCCGAAAGAATCTTCTACAAAGAATCTCCATCCAAGATACTTACGAAAAAATAAAATGTAAGCGAATCGTAAAAAAGATTCTTTGGGTGTTGCTTTACGGAATTGAAATTAACATTATCCCTACTTCCCTACTAATCCCTACTAATATTATAAATGCGAAAGTAACTCTGTCTGTCTGTCTGTCTGTTACGCTTTCACGCCTAAACCACTCAACCGATTTTGATGAAATTTGGTACTGGGGTAGACTAAAGCTTGAGAAAGGACATAGGCTACCTTTTATTGCAAAGAAAAGTTTTGAAGGGGTTGAAATAGGGGGTGAAAGTTTATATGGGAGTTCGTCATTTTTCAAGATAAAACCATGAAACTTTATATTAAGGCACTTGATAAGAAATAAATAAATATTTGTTCTAGCGTTTTTGAAATTTTGACCTGTGTGGGGATGAAATAGGGGATGATAGTTCGTTTAGAAGTTTATTACAAATGCCACCTACATACTTTACATATATATATTGATAAGTACGTATAAAATTTATATAAATAAAACGATTTAAAAGAAAGTAGTTTTGGTTCTATTCTGAATTTTAACCAATGAAAGTATTTGAAATTTTGCAGTAACATTCTTATCATTAAAATACGTGTTCCTTGTACGTAAAACTTCATTTCAATATACGGTTAAAAAGTTACATGAGCTCAAAGATTTGTAATTCTCAATAAAAACGACCCAACTTTATGCTAGTATTTCAAGATAATGTATCAATACAGGCCCATTTTGACTCACGGGGAACCCAGATAATATAATAAATATCGTTTTACAAAAAAAAAATATCAAAATAAGAACTATATTATAAGAGTAATCTCCAAATTTCGAAACATAAAAAATACGCTCGGTAATGTTGCCAATGTATTGTTGTTTCACCTCTGGGGTTCGCGTTTGCTTCGTGAGCGACAGAGACAGACAACAATGTAGTGTTGACGTGAGACACTCCTCTTAATTATTATTATTTACAGATGCTGGTGGACTTCATGGCTGCTGCAGCAGTTGGAGAAGATGAGAACAGTAGCGCTATCGGTAATAATAATAATAATCTTTATTGGTATAAAATTTTTGGGTACATTTCTTACTGAAGTCCCTGACTCATGTCATCATCATCATCATCAACCCATTACATTGTCCCACTGCTGGGCATGGGTATCCTCTCAGTAGGTACGTGAAGGATAAGGCTATAGTCCGCCACGCTAGCCTACTGCGGGTTGGCAGACTTCACACGCCGTCAAGAAAATCTCTCAGGCATGCAAGTTGCCGCCCGGGGAGGCGACAGGGCGTGTCGGACTCCACCCAGAGTGGGTGACCTACCGACTAAAACCACACGGTGTTTCCTCTCGCACCTGCGTCTGGGGCTACGGGAACTGTACATTCGTCCGCGGCCCCCAACTGGTGATGGCCCGTCTCTGCGGGCCCCACCATCTATGGGGGAGTCAGAACTCCCCATTCGTCCTAGAGGGGCGCGCGTGGAACACTACGCACCGCCGCCTCGGGTCCTGTCCCGACCATGGAACGTGGGGGTAACCTCACCGTTCTGAGAGAACGTGATGGTATGATGGTATAGATAATTACCACTCAATACTATTGTATTGTTTTCAGCAGAAGACACAGCGAAAACGGGAACGATAAAAGAAACAGGTGTGGAAAACGAAGTGACCGAAAGATCAACGCTTTCCACACCCACTGACGTCACTACTGTTACAACTACAGGCATGCCAGCAGAAGAAGCTTCAATGAAAGAGAAAACAGAAGTCGAAAAGAGCGAGTCTGGTCTGGAGACCAGTAGCGTGTAACCCTGCCATCATATCAAGTAATGCTGGCCCCGTTGCTTTTTTAATTCCAGCGCAATTCTAGGAATGCTAGCCCAGCAAATTATGGCGTAGCAAGTAACCCCCATACACCATAATGTATCAACATCTAAAGTCCAACAAATAAATTGTACACATAATTTAACCAATAATTAACTTCAGAAACATCAGAATTTAATTAATGGTAAAATTGTGATGCGTAGGGAAATGAAATTGTTAACCGGCATTTTGAAAAGTAAAAATTGTTATCTGTAATTAAATACAAACTTTAATAAATGAATGATTTGAATACCTACTGTTATTATTTTCTGGGAGTATCTTTTATTACAATATTTCAAAGTCAAAGTCAAAGATCTTTATTGTGAGACGTGGTTACAGAGTTTATATAATATGTATTTACGATTTTCTTGAGGGCGTGTGAAGTCTGCCAACCTGCAGTAGGCTAGCGTGGCGGACTATAGCCTAGCCCTCTCGTACTGAGAGGAGACCCGTGCCCAGCAGTGGGACAATGTAATGGGTTGATGATGATGATGATAATGATATGTAGATATACTTTGATTCTTTAAAAATTAAGAAACCTCACAATTGATAAAAGGTAAATTAAACCACAAATTCTATATGAAGGATTTAGGAACAGCCAAACATTGCATCGGTTTTGAATTTCACAAGATGAAAATGTTAATGGAGATTTCTATTGATCAGTCTATTTACATAGATAATATGATACTTACTTGATTTGGAATGAACAATAGTATACTAATGTGGACACCTGGCTGATGCTGATATCAAACCACAGAGTAAAGAACCAGAGGCAAAGCTTCTTCAGAACGTGCAAAATTGTTACCTATTCTGATAGGGTTGTCACAATACTTATACTCCATTTGGTTAGGTACTTAACTAAAGGTAAACAATAAAAATGGCGGCGTTCAGAGCTGTCCAACCTTTTATCACAATGGTATCATATGAATTGGGAGTGAAATTAATAACAACACAACTAACAATCAATAAAAACAACGAACAAACAAAACAATAACTAATTAATACAATTTACGGCAAAAGAAACACAAAAACGAACGAAAGTACAAACTGTTACGAATGGCGTCTGGTTACCCGACTAAGTATAATATCGGTTTATTATTTTGCTACGCTTCCTCGCAATACTACTTCTTAATTTTTCCGTGTTATCAAAAGTCTAATACGTGGAAAAATGTTTTGAATATCTGTATTTTTAGATTCTTTTTAGTAAGCACTTTCCAATACTTTGTGTCATAATTATAAATTTTGATTTAATTAATTGTTCGCAAGCTTAAGAATAATGATTACCATTTAATATTAAACAAAGAAGTAAGATATGCTAGTATAAAAGGAAAATGTGATTTTGAATTATTAAATTATTTATTTTGGTGACGTTTTATTTCGAAATGAAAAATGGCCCTATGAAAGAACCTTTTTTATGATTTGTTTACATTTAGTTAAGTACCTAACCAAATGGAGTATAGGTTAAGACAAATTAAACAAAACATTTGTTAAATAGTTTTATTACTTTTATCATTCAGTATTATAGAATACTTTATAAATTACTTACTCAATTGTTTTTTTAGAATTTTTGTTTTTTAATAATTTATTGTTTCTTTTAATGGTGTGGTAAATTCTGAATGTAAAATATAGTTTTTTAAAGTACCTAATCTAACGGGAAACATTCACATGGCATATCAAATTTACAATCTTTAATATTTGATAATATTTATATCAAGATCAAAATATTCACGAAACTTTTGCTCGAGCAAATCAACAAATGCGACAAAATTGTCAGGGGGTATAATTAAAAAACCCAATTGTACGTTACCATCATTACAATAAAAATAATAAAAGATTTAAATCGAATTAAAATCGATCCACAATTGGCGAAGATATCGCGTAACAAACATACAAAAAAAAACAACATACAGACGAATTGAGAGCCTCCTCCTTTTTGAAGTCGGTTGAAAACAATGGTTATAATAAGTTACAGATTTTCTTTTGCGGAAATTATTAGTGCGACGTTTTTTTATTATAAAAGGTTACAACATTATTTGTTTATGAATGATCTCCACATCGAACCGTATGTTTACAACCTATATTCACGCAATCTTAAAATTTTTCTTGCGAAAAAAAAATTACGTGACATTTGTCGAAACCACCTCTTAATGCCTCACGTAATTAATGAACGCCCTCCTAGTAGTAGAAATAAGAATGATGTAGGTATTAATGATACGTTTTTAATAAAAATGTTTTTAAACACGTATTCAAACTTTCATGATCATGCTAGGTACCACAGCCGTTGCATCAAATCTTACGATTTGTTCGAAATAAGTAAGTCGATCGGAAGTTAGCCGTTCCGAACTACCGCGGTGATAAAATCGTTCAATTAAGTGTTTTAATAGATAAATATCGAAATTAGTCATTATAATAATTAGAAATGTGAAACATTAAAAATTATTTCTCTGACGGATAACTTCATTGCGGATTTTATCCCTCAGAGAGACTCCGAACATAGCTCTCTCCATAGCTTACTTTGAAAACTTCACCTTGTCAATGGGTTTAATGGTAGCCTCTTCGACTCATATTTATGCATGTTTTTTTTTTGTTTTATCTTTTGTAATTTTATAATTATTACTTGTTATTTGAGTCGAATAAATGTTTCTTTCTTTCTTCTTTCTTTCTTTCTAATTTTAAAGCGTCTTCGTCCAGGAGAGGATAATGAAAGTATGGACGCCTGCGGTAAGTTTAATGGCAATGTGTGATGCGCATGTTTCTTGAGTCTATGAATGTAGACGCTCTCTCGTCCAAGTAATTTTGCACTGCTATACTTTGTCTATTATAAGAACCGTTTTTTGACAGATGGAACTAGTGATTACAGGAACGTCACAATGCGATTATCGACCCGATTATTGACACTTTGATTACTGTCTAGAAGTGATTATCGATTGTTAGGTTATCGAATCGAAAATGGTGCAACGACGACCAATAATAAATAAATTATGTATAATATTCATCTGATTGTATTAATTTTTGTATAATATTCATTTTCCATCCATTTCTTTTCAAAAAGATTGTTTAATTTATATTTTATTGATATTAAAATGGATGCCATTTTCCGATACTGATTTAATGTCATTGTTCAAAATGATTGCAGCGAATACATTCGATTGCATCACTAGACACGGTAGAATGTGGTAGAATGTAACTAAATTTAATACGCTTATTAACAATAATCATTTTTTTTGGAAAATCCGTTACATTTATGGTATTATAATGTCTGCAAGGAATCATAATTAAGATAATTGAATAACATAAGGTAGATAATATATTTATTTTGTTATTGTTCAAAGTTAACTTTTACGTAATCTGGAACAGCTACGCTCTAAGGCTGTCTAAGGCATCTGTCAAAAAACGGTTCACATAATGGACAAAGTATAGTTACGTTGTAAAATCTCATAATTAAAATAAATAAGTTAAAATATAGTTCTAATTTCGTCAAATCGTAACACTATCTAGATCAGGATCAAGCCTTAGAAAATGGTAAAAAAATATTGTAGGATGAAACCTATTGGAAAAGGAAGAGAATTAGAGAACACAACAATAATTAAAGAAACAATACTTAAAAAAAAATTAATGAAAAAAAAAATTAAATCATTCTTCGAATCAATAATTTGTAACTGTAAATAAACTGCTTAATTTTTATTATATTTAGTACTACATTTAGTATTAAATAATGCGATGACTGCCTCATTAGTCTAGTGATTTTTAGCACGACTGCCACGCTAGAGGTCCTGGGTTCGTTCGTATTATTGGGTTTTTCTATGAAATTCCCAGTGGCAGCTCGGAGTCTGAATTTGTGCCCGGTTAATGGCAATAGGCTCGCCCCCTATTACATGGGATCTAAACATACCGGTGAAATGTAGGTGTACATTAGTACACCTCTGCCTAATCCTTCGGAAATACAGGCGTGATGGTATGTTATTTTATGTTAATAATGCGAAATGTTCACAAAGATATGAATTTTCTAATGAAAGAAAATATCTAGTGAAAGAAAAATTCGATCTCAGGCAGGGTTTGAACCTGCGTCTCTCTGGTTAAGTACACCAGGCGCTTTACCAACTAAGCTACCGAGACCACTACCTGTGATGTCGAATTTCTCTTCCACATTTTACGTCTTCAGGCGACGTCAGCACCATCTATTGAAGAAATGAAGGAAGTCGTGTTGGTTGAAAGACATAGTAATGTCTGCCTTCCGAAAGTCGTCACTCCATCTGGCCGGCGGGCGCCCTACACTGTGCTTACCAGTCTCCACTCGATAAATATCATCCTCATCTTCAACCCATCACATTGTCCCACTATTGGGAACGGTTCTCCTCTTAAAACGGAGGAAGACTATAATAGTCCACCATGCTAGCCTAGCAGAAAATATTGACAAAAGGGAACCTAATTATCATCATAATTATCATTGCCGTCCACTGTTGAACGTTGGCCTCCCCAAAGAGCGCCAACCATCCCGGTATCCCATATTAAAGAAAAAACAAATTATGTCTGAGATTTAGCTTGTTATAAAAAAAAATACATACAAATGCATAGTATTAAAAATACCTACAAATGCATAGTATTAAAAATACCTACAAATGCATAGTATTAAAAATACCTACAAATGCATAGTATTAAAAATACCTACAAATGCATAGTATTAAAAATTTTAGTGAGAGGTTGTGTTTTTTTATGAGATAACTCGGCAAACGAGGAGAGCTACCTGATTCGTTGCCGAGCCTTTTTAAGGAAAAGGGAGAGGAAGGAGGAAAGGTGAAGGAAGGGGACTGAGGGATGAATAGGGCCTCCGGAGCTCCACAATCACCGTACGAAACGCAACAGTATGCATACTGCAACTTGACGTCGATATTCTGGGCGAGGGTAGTACTTCCAGGTCGTGCCGCCCACCTCATGCTGGCATGTAGACATGACAGCGACTCGAGACACTACTACTACTAAAAATTTCACACGCCTTCAAGAAAACCTCTCAGACTCAGATCAAATAAAAAGTTAAGATGGAACTTTGCGAACAAAGAAGTGAGGCCGGCTAAAACAACGCCATGCCGTGTACAACACATAATTACACGCACACATGTATTAGTTAACTACGCCCTATCTTGTCAGTCGAGCACTCGAGCTATCGAGCTATCGAAAGCTCGACTGACAAGATAAGGCGTAGTTTCGGTATACGTGTGTGCGTGTAATTGTGTGTTGTACACGGCATGGCGTAGTTTTATCCGTGCTCACTTCTTTGTTCGCAAAGTTCCATCTTAACTTTTTATTTGATCTGAGCATGCAGGTTTCGTCGCGATGTTTTCTTTCACCGTTTAAGCGCGTAATAATTAATTAATATTAATATTATAACTTCAAAAAGTCAAAGGATATGCCTTGGATTCGATCTCGAGAGCTTTGAATTGGCAGTCACATCACTGCTAGGTAAGTATTGTAATTATAATCAGTGCCGGATTAGGCAAGCGCGGAGCCCGTATTAGCTACTCGTACATTGATCTGAAGATTCTTAAGTATAAAGTAATAATAAAATAGCCATACTCAATACATTTATATGTATTTGTCATGGAATAATCCTCTTTGAATACTTTTTAGTGACTTCATAATATTTTTGTGTCTTAAAGTTATTTTAAGGCTAAAACGTCGGGGTTGGGCGCGAAATTTTTTTTTTTTTTGTTTTTCGCATTTTTTTCAGCTATAACATATTCTAGGTACATGGCAGTAGAAATTGCGACATCAACAATAACTTATTCACGATTTAGTATTAAAACTTTTGCTTAAAAATCGTTAGCATCGAAGATTTTGGTGTAAGATAGTGGATTCGACCAAAAATATCCATTTACACCTAAATCTCCTACGATGGCGATTTTTAAGCAAAGATCTTTGTACACCTAGAATGTGTTACAGCCGAATAATTTGCGGAAAACCGAGAAAAATATGAATTTCGCGCCAAACCCTGATGCATGAAGGATTTTTTCATTAAAAAATATGAAGGCTTTCGACCAGGCGGGTGGGACTCGCGGTGGTTTAGCGGTCATAGCGTCTGGTGTAAACCAGAAGACGCAGGTTCGCATCCTGCCCGCAACCAAGTTTTTACGTCATTAAAATAAGTATATAATCTTTGCATGCCTAAAAAATACAAAATAAAAAACACATATGTTTAGTGTCATATTTAAAAAATTAAGTTTGGGTGGAGGTTGCCTGGTTTGGACCACGTATTAAGAGGGTACTCTATTGAGCCTTTCTCCATACAAACGCATTCTGCTGTTTTCTTCGTATAAAATGGCTCCAGAGCAATGATATTTTTCCAAAAAATCTAGATCTAATTCATAGGAGCACCTATTATTTCATTTTTTCAAAAAAAAAATTCACAAGAAAATATGACAATTCAAAAACTCGAAAAAAAGCCCGTTTTTAACGTCATGTTTAGGCGACTATCAGACAATTTTGAAAAGTTTTTAACAAAAAATAAAATAATGGAAGCATAGACATGCTTTTCCTCTAAATTTTGATATATAAATTGTTTAGATCAATCCACTTTTGAAGAAGAAAACAGCAGAATACGAAACGTCTTTTGGTCAAGGTTTTTGTAGGTAAAATCATCCTAAGCTGCAGTTGTCCTTTTCGCACTGTACAGGAAGAGAATGGAGGTGCAGCGCGACAGCAATAGTTTCTTCAAATACCTATTTTTCAAATTCCTTAGGACTAGAGTCCATTTTTAGGTTGTGAGAGAGGGATGCCGCTCTACAGGTTAAATAGTGGCGTCTCTCTTTCACAACGTAAAAATGATGGCATTAATACGTGGTAATACGGCCCCTGGTATTATATCGTTAAGCCGTCAGTAGAAATAGGTATTTAATATTAACCAATGACACTTGTTTTTACAAATTGTCTGCAATGACGCAATTATTTTAACAGCTGTGTAAAAATACCATTTAATTGGCGTGCTTTTGTTTCCAAAATAGTATAGATACCGTGTTATTGTACTGAATAATTTTAAAGACAAAATACATCAATCCTTTATTTGTCCCACAGCTGGGCACGGGTCTCTTCTCAAAGTGATCACCACGCTAGCCTATTGCGGGTTGGTAGACGTCACACGCCCTCTAGAAAATCTCTCAGGCATACAGGTTTCCTATTATTTGGCCTTTTCAACCGACTTCAAAAAGGAGGAGGTTCTCAATTCGTCTGTATGTTTGTTTTGTGTTTGTTACGCGATAACTCCGCTTATTATGAATCGATTTTGATCGATTCTATCGAAATTGGTTGTGGTTTAAAAAAAAAACAACAAAAATCTAAAAAATATATAAGGTAAACGACCCATTACTCGTCAGTTTTAGACTTTTTCTGTGTTTACAACTCTGCCACGTTAAAATGAGTTAACTTATTTTTGTTCGGTGCGACAGGGTACAGAATTTATTCATCTTTCCAATAAATATATTACTATAATTAATATAAAACGATAACGTAATTAAATATTTACAGAATTCAAAAGACTACTTAGAATTCAGATGGGCGCAGTCATTTATACATATGTATGTAGTAACAAAAAGCCGTACGAATGTATACAATCCTTAACAATGATGTAACGAGTTTGAATAAGCCGAATTAATCAATACAACTGTTTAAATAAATTGTTACTGTTATGTACTAAATTCTTTTCAATGTTACCGGTAATGGATTATAACAAGACATTTAACAAAATTCCTAGGTAAAGAAAGAAACAAAGGATTGATTATTAAAAAAAAATACTAAACATACCATCACGCCTGTTATGTATTGCCCGAAGGGTTAGGCAGATGTGCATAATTGTAAACCCACAATTCGCCGTTATGATCCCCAGGTCGAGCAGTGTTTTTGGGTTTTTTTATGAAATCTTCAGTAGCAGCTCGAAGTCTGGATTTGTGCCCGGTTAATGGCAATAGGCTCGCCCCCTATTACATGGGACCTAATTATACCGGCGACATGTGGGTGTACATTAGTACACCTCTGCCTAACCCTCTTCCTACAGGCGTGATGGTATGTACGTACCTACCGACAATTTTATAGAACATACCTAAGATGTCATTATTCATGCATTTACGGCAACATTTTAATAATACCAATATATATTATTATAACCCGACTCCGCCTGGAATTTCAAGTATTATCAAGTCTAACAATCAATGTAGGAATTTCCATGTTCTGAAAATGTTCATGGATCTTCTACCATCTGTGGAGACAGCAGGGATGTCAGACTCGTACCTACTAAACACCACACTTGCCTTCAAATTTCAAAATTCTCAAATTTATTTATTTATTCATACATACAAACTAGTGATGTAACGAATATTCGTATTCGCATTCGTATTCGCAAAAAACATAACGAATGTTTGGCGAGTGTATTTGACAAACAAAAAAGAAATTGTATATAGAATGGACTGGAGAATATGGAATGATAATACAACTGATTCTCTTGGATTCTAATCCAACAGATGATTTGTTTGCGGATGAATGGTCGAAGATTTTATTGGTATGTCAGAAGTACTGTGAGAGGAATTTATGAAAGTGTTGTTAGCCTTTTTTGTTAATTTCCTACAGTTTATATATGTGTATGTTACTATAATTGGTTAAAGACCGTTGTAATGAATTAAATAAATAAATAAATAAACTGATAAGATAATTATATTTTTTTATTCACTTTACCTACCTATATTTGTATATATGTTGTTAGTCTAATGAAATTAATAACGAAAACACAAATAAACGTAATAAATAAAATAAAGAAGGTCCTTCCTTACATTAAAAAAAAAAAAACAATCAAAAAATTTTGAAAACAGAACTTGAGAGGTCTACTCAAATAATATTTTGCGCGCGTTTACTTGAACGTCAACATTCGCATTGGCATTTGCGAATGTTTAAAAGAAATATTCGCATTCGTTACATCACTAATACATACATACATACACTCACGCCTTTTTCCCATAAGGGTAGGCAGAAACAACAGAACGCCATCTGCTACGACTCTTGCATAGGTTCTTCTTTTGCTTCGTCCACATTCATACATGCTTTATTTATTCAAAAAGATCTTAAATACTAACTTACATACAAGAGACGAAAGGCTAAATACATTCAAATACTAGACTATTTCAGGTCAGTACAGTCATAAATTCCCTGACTCCTAAAATAAGGAAATATCGCTGTATCTAAGGGGTCAGTGATGCTCCGTTACTTGTTCAAGTTCATCAGCCTCTTAACATTTCTATACAAATCAGCAGGCGAGCTACCTGATGGTAAGTAGTCATCGCCGCCCATGGACATCTGAAAAACCAAAGGAGTTGCAGATGCGTTTCCGAGCCTATTTAGGGAAAGGGAGGGGAAGGAGAAAAGGAGAAGGAAGGGGATTGGGGGAAGAATTGGGCCTCCGGCCCTCTCACTCACCGAACGAAGCGCAGTAACGAAACGCTACTACTCGGACGTCGGTCTTCTGCGAGAGTGTGGTACTTCCCCGGTCAAGCCGGCACATTCATGCTGCTAACAGCGTGGCCCTACCACAACAAAAATGTATGTGTGTGTCCCTTTCCCTAAAGTCACACGGCCTTGGAATTCGGGACATTGAACAGGACCATGAAAGTTGTAGTAGTCTTTCTGGCATGTCTACATGCTAGCATGAATGGGTCCGCTAACCTCTATTGGAATTTGGGTTATGGACGTGAAATAAAAAGCACAAATTTTTTGCTTTTGACTTTATATTTAAATTGATTATAATCACAAGGAAGGTTATAACGTCCGTTTATTAGCACAGTAACGATTGAAATGAGAACGAAATTGAGGGCAACCATTCCTTTTATAAAACATAATTTAGTGACAGTGTTGCCAGTATTAATCATACAAGATCTAATAATGACAATGTTGCCACTACTAAAGTAAGAATAGGTAGATTATTTTTGTAATTTACAATCAAGTAAATTCCAACACCCTCCCACAGAATATCGCTACTTGACGTCTAAATGAATATGTACTCTTGCCTTCCGATTCCTTCCTCAGTCCCCTTCCTTCTCCTTTGCTCCTTCCCCTCCCTTTTCCTTCATAGGGCGTCCATACGCTTCGGTAACCGCTTACCATCAGGATTTTCTCGACAGCATGTGAAGTCTGTCAACCCGCAGTAGGCTAGCGTGGTGGACTATAGCCTAATCCCTCTCGTACTGAGAGGAGACCCGTGCCCAGCAGTGGGATACAATATATGGTTAGATGATAAAGCCACCCACATTATGACTGCCTCATTAGTCTAGTGGTCCTGAGCGCGACTGCTACGCTAGAGGTCCTGAGTTCGATCCCCAGGTCGAGCAAAGTGTTATTGGGGTTTTCTATGAAATTCCCAGTAGCAGCTCGGAGTCTGGATTTGTGCCCGGCAATAGGCTCGCCTCCTATTACATGGGACCTAAACATACCGGCGAAATGTGGGTGTACATTAGTACACCTCTGCCTAAAGCCACCCGCGGGCCGGCCCAGCCCATAGAATCCAAGTTCTATCTATGCACCTAAATAAGGCTACAATCTATTTATCAAACCCTAAAAACTACGAAATTCACTGATTTCTAACACTTACGCGAATATTAGACATTGAAATAAAACTACTTTAAAGGATCCGAAACGTCGGGAATAAAAATAATCAATATAACGCGATAAAATACGTAAAAAGTAGTTTTATTTCAACTATGAAATTGTTATTCAAAATTATTATCTGTTACAATCACGCATACAAAATGACTCACATTTTATATATTCGTTAAAACAAAAGAGGTTCTGAAATAAACTTTATTTAAGCGTTTAAAATTATTATGTACATAGCAGCTATTGTTTGTTGCGTATATATAAGAACGATTTCGTTGGCCATACATCAGTAGTGACCAGATTTTAACAGATCGGCTCCAAAATGAAGATTTTAATCATATTCGCTTTGATGGTAAGAGATATATTTTTGTTGCTAATTAATTTGTAAGTAAGTGCTGTGATAGCCTTGTGATATGACCATTGGACTGCCAAGTCAATGGTCTCGAGTTCGAATCCAAGGCACGCACCTCTGTCTTTTCGAAGTTATGTGCGTATTAATAATTAAATATCACGCGCTTAAACGGTGAAGGAAAACATCGTGAGGAAACCTGCATGCCTGAGAGATTATCTTGACCGCATGTGAAGTGTGCCAACCCGCAGTAGGCTAGCGTGGTAGACTATAGCCTAATCCCTCTCGCACTGAGAGGAGACCCGTGCCCAGCAGTGGGACAATGTAATGGGTTGATGATGAATTTGTAAGTGCAGAGTACCTACACCTCTGCCTAACCTTTCGGGGAATAGGCGTGATGGCATGTTCACTAATTATTAAGTTGACTGCCTCATTAGTCTTGTGGTCGGTATTTTTGTTACGTACACACGGCTACACATCAAGATATACAAAACCAGTTTAGACTGATCTCCCATTGTAAAGCGGATGCGGATAACCCGCACAATCCAAGGCCAGCCTAAACTGGATTTGTATAGCTTGATGTGTAGCTGTAGTGTACATGGTCGTGACAATAGGGTAAGGGACGTTAAGTGTAGTGTTTAGTCGATACGAGTCCGACATACCCTGCCACCCCCCCAGGCGGACGATCCGTGAGGATTTTTCATAATATAAAAGGATATTTAATATAAATTAAAAATTTAAAAAACCCCCGATAATTGCTTTATATCTCGACCGATTTTCATCAAACATAGCTAAGAACACTCCCGACTAATTCACCTTTCAAACAAAAAAACTAAATCCAAATCGGTCCATCCGTTCGGGAGCTACGATGCCACAGACAGACACAGAGACGTCAAACTTGTAACACCCCGTAGTTTTTGCGTCGGGGGTTAAAAAATATTTTATGTGATGCAATGTAACTAAATATTTTCTTAAATTTGTTTTTTTTTATATACTTGAAATTGTTTTAAATCCTTCTTTAACATAGTTACGCATAATGCATGCTTTGGCTTCCTATAAGAGGGAGTACACTTACTTTATTATCTGTACTTTATAGAAAATCACGATTTGTGCATAGGTATCTCTTGTTGGAGGCCTTTTATAAATTACTAAATAAATAAAATAAACATTGATTTCTTTGGTAGTTACCTACTCTACTGTTGGGGTTTTTGATATAGGGTTTATTTACAGAAATAAATGTCATTTGCAGTAGCAAAAGTTATAACTGAGTAGGTACTGAAACTTTTGCTTAAAAAAAAGTTAATTGTCAATGTTGACAGTTTGCACAGTTTTTGTTAAGTTACTCAAAATCAATTCCGCAACCAAATTGCGGATGTTCTTAAAAAAGGCCACGTTCCGAGCACCCTAAACCGACGGTCATGCATGAATGTAGATGAAGCGAAAGTATTGTATCAGGATCGTGGCAAGTGGAAATCCATAGTCTCTGCCTACCCCCATGGGAAACAGGCGTGACAATATGTATGTATGTACTCAAGATTACAGCAAAGTTTTTAGTTATTGATACGTCGAATGTCATCGTATTAAAACGACATTTGTCAAGAAATCAAAGGCATTATCACCGTTTAACCGTGTATGAGTAATTTGGCATTTACGCCTGTCGAACTTCAAAGTCGAGAATAAAATATGAAAATGATGGAGTATCGGGAATAGAAAAATATATCCTATCTTTCCATTTAGATGGATGTTAAAAGAAATTATATAGTCAATTATTACTATCAAATACCATAGAATGTGTTACTGAAGAAAAATTTTTGAATAACGTTAAAAAAAATTGGCATCCTAAGTTGCTGTTGCTGCTCATCATCAAGCGATCCATAAAGCTTATTTAGTAAAAAAAAAAAACTGCTTATTTTTAATTATATTTTAGCATTAAATAATGAGAAATGCTGACGTCACCTGAAGACGTAAAATGTGAAAGAAAATTCGACATCACAGGCAATGGTCTCGGTAGCTAAGTTGGCAAAGCGTCTGGTGTACTTATCCAGAGGGACGCAGGTTCAAACCCTGCCTGAAGCCGAATTTATCATCCACTAGGATATTTTCTTTCAATAGAAAATTAATATCTTTGTGAAAATAATGTTTTGTTAAATTTGCTAAAGGTCCTAAGCGCGAATGCTACGCTAGAGCTCTTGGATTCAATTTCCAGGTCGAGCAGTGTTATTGGGGGCCACGATATATAAAGTATAAACTATAGATACGTTATCCGCTCTCTACAATGGCAACAAAAAATCAAGGCAATTGCCCGGATCGCATTTAGGCACCAACCAGCGTTGCGCTTGATCAATTAGAATGCAGCACTTAATCGTAACGTAACTATAGATGTATATTCGTGTCTTTCTAACAACAGGTACACCGTGTGGTGGCATTTATTTTCTTTCTCTTTCTTCGCACGTATTATTCGCTATCTAATAGTTATGTTGTTTTTGATAGCTGTAATGTTCGTGAATAACGCGTCTATATAATAATACGTCTTTGTTGGGGGGTTCCTTGGAGCTCCGTGTTTGGATGAATGGCCGTCAACATAAAGGCGAACTGTTTGTGTAAAGTACCTACACCTCTGACTAACCCTTCTTGGAATATAGGCGTCATGGTAAATTTTGTAAAATCGCTCCTTGCGAAGAAAGCATATTATAAAATCAAGGATTACATTGACGATAAAAAATTGTGCTGTCAAAATACGGATGCACTTGTGGTCTCCCTGGCAGCCTGAGGTTATATACACTCAAAATATTTTTTGTATTGATTACCACTTTATATAAACAGGAACTGTAGCTCAACTGTATGTGAGTACATTGTATAATAGTCATTTATGTCTAAGTAGTTTATAGTTATCATACTTAGTTCATATTTTTGATGATGTGTATTCTTACACATAGGTTATCTGTTTTGCGTTGACATTGCGTTCTCAATTGCTGAGAACTTTTTTGTAATTTTAGTCCCGACTTCAGGCTAATTATGACATAAACCTCCAATGTCCTCACATCCTGTTATCGCCATAATGTACCTGTATACCAATAATTATGTGAATTTATTTATTTTAAAAGTGTGTCCATGGAGTTTCTTGCCGGATTCTTCTCCATAGGATCAACCTTTTGGAACCGTGCAACTAGAGTCAATAACGTTTCATAAACGCTTGTAAAAGCTTATTTGAAATCACGGAAGAGATAAATAAGGTTGGAAAGGCCCTCGCTGCTATTTTGTTCTAGGACCAGTGTCGCCGCTTTACTCCCACTACTTCAATTCTCAAACATACGCAACATTATCTTTACAAGTTTTTCGCACACAATCAAATCACACACACATAAAGCGGTGGGCAGCAATTTGTTCACACACTAGCACCAAGCTCCCGTATGCATAAGACACACACTCGCAACAAGCATACGCTAGTGCTTGAAAAGCTGATATTTTTTATCGATAAATACTGTCCGTTATTTTTTTATAAAAATCAAGAACTATTTTTATTTGATATTAATTAATTTAAAAGAAACTACCTTGGAACAAAACGTAATCATTAAGGAATTGGGGGAAATGTGAGTGCATTCTAGCCGTTCATGTCTGATTAGATACAATTTATAGTTTATTTGTTTGATGATGTGGATTCTTCCACATAACTTCTTATTTTTAGGATGAAATTAAGTTCTCAGTTGCTGGGAACCTTTTGATATTAATATTGACTTAAAGCTAATTCAGACATTAACCTTCAATGTTCTCACATCCTCATATTGCCATAATGTACCAGATAAAAATGTTATACCTCTTATTTTAAAAGAGTGTCCATGGAGTTTCTTGCCGGATTCTTCTCCATAGGATCAACTTTTTGGAACCGTGCAACTAGAGTCATAACGTTTCATAAATGCTTGTAAAGGCTTATTTGAAATAAAAACATTTGAACTTGAATGGAACATAACATAATAGAGTTATAACATAACATTATTATAATTAATTGCATGAATAATATATCGAAGAGAATCAAATATTAAAACTTAAATAAAATAGTAGGTATAGTATTTGACTTAGATTTGACTAGACTATATTGTATCTATTCAGTATTAAAATCGAAGTAAAATAAAATGGTCTATGCCGCTTCATCTTCATTCATTCAATGATTCATATAATATAAAATACATCTAACTAAAATATACTCTCATCAATTAAATATTAAATATTTCAAAAATAATCTTTGTCAAACGTAAATATAGTTGAGAATTCTATCGATGCTTTTACTTAACTACACGGTCACCTCGATATCGATAGATGTACGCCGTGCATCACTCACGGCCAACCCCGGCAAACGACGAACAACGGCTATGGTTGAAGAGTAGAGAACGCAATGCATGCAGTACATTGCAAGCGGACTGCGACATCGTGTTGATTAAGCGAGAACACATCGGGCAATGTATTTTATTTGTAACTTGTTGCAATAATATGATTGATGTTTGGAATTTCATAGTGATCCGTATATTTTTATGTTTTTACCAATTATTTTGCAATTAAATGCTATTTTTGACTTACAGATGGAAAGATATACCTCCTCGCTATATACTGGTGGTCTGACATTTTGTGTATTACGTAAGAATAACACAACACGGCAGTTTAAAGCGGAGCTCTGTTCTCTGAAGTAGTCATAAGCACACTAAACGCGGCGAATGTATGATTCGGGCGAGTTATGATTTTCTAATCAAGACTGTGGCGCGCCTGCCCCGCCCACATGGCCATTCCAATCTTCTTTATCTCTTCCGTGTTTGAAATAAATACATTTGATTTGATTGATTTGATTATGTTTTTTAATTATTATTTTTTTATTACAGGTGAGCAGCGGTCTCTGCATGCCAAGTAAGTCCCTATTTCAACAATTATCCTCAGGGCTTAAAAATATATTTTGTTCAGAATAAGTAACTGAATTGATTCCAATAATTTTTGCCACACAAATTTTGAGTACCTATCCGCAATCATACGTGTCACTGCCCGGTCAGGGGGGGGGGGGGGCAAAACAACCCCTACAGTCGCCCGAAGTCGATGCTACAGATTGATGCGACAGATAACCAGATAAAACAAGCTTATAACTTTGTCATTTTTCAAGATACAGTTTCGAAATTGTATACATAGATTCTTTACCTAAAAATAGGAGACACGTGTTTCGTGTTTCGCATATACTAAAACTGACCTTGTATACCGACCCGACACCAAAACTACAGGGTATGTTGGGAGGGTCAGAGGGCATGTCAGGGAGGGGTTCTTTTTTTCCCTAGCCGTCGCTGTCCCACTGCTGGGCAAAGGTCTCCCCCAATTCCTTCCAGGTACTCTTTTCTTGCGCCACGTCGAACCAGCCCTCGCGGTACGAATCCAAATCACCCCGCCACCTCTTTCTGGGCCGACCTCGACGGCGCCTTCCATCTTTAGGCACCCATTCAGTGGAGACCCTTGCCCAGCGGTCATTATGCATGCGACTGACATGACCCGCCCAATCCCATTTCAGCCTAGCCGCC